>RJWT010011276.1:0-23408 GCA_004365215.1 Cuniculus paca
TTTTGAGCTAAATAGATCAGTTAGCTGCATGCAGAGCAGCATTCTGTTTTGTGGCCACTTGGTATACTCAAATCATGTGAACTGTCCTACAAATGAGTGTAATGTGTTACATAGGAGAATAAAGAGTACAGAATCACTGGAAGTTTAACCTAATCTCATTCCTTCAGCATTTATGGGCATGACTTTTAATCAAGTACTGGACTGGCATTTTACCTCAGCCAGTTATTAGCTCCATGATGTTGGACAAATAAAAATTTACTTTAAACTTTAGTATCTTTACTTGTGAATCTCACAGATAACAGAGTAATGGTCATATACAGTATGTTTCTGAAATAATGCATGCAAAACTTTTGTCATAGTGCTTAACTGATTGCAAAAATTCTGTTATATATATATATTCATATATATATTCATCTGAGATTAGTGAAATAGTGATCTTAATATTTTAATGATCTCATATTCCAGAATAAAAAAGAAGCGTATAATATATATTGTTGTGTATGTAGACATAAAGATAAGTGATATTTTCTTTAAATTATGCAGTGTTGTTGATGGTTGATTAAGGAATAAGTTTAGTCCTTCTAAAAAGATCCAAGATTCTTTCCACGAGCCCATGGTGTTTGAATAGGCTTGACTTAGAAGATTATTAATGTATGTAACAAATTCAATTTTTTACATGCTTTAATTGAAGTAGAATACTCCTAATCATTTTATTCCAAAATAAAGGATTTCCGAATATCTCCAACAAGTTGAAGTATAGGTAAAAATAAGACTGTGGAGGATAGGGTCTTAAGAAATCTGAAAATCATTTGGAAAGGATGCAATTATAATGAGTGATATTGGGATAAAAATATTCCTGTTATTTATTCACATATAGGTTAACCATCAATCTGTATATACATAAACAAATTAAATTAATAACTTGAGATAATTTAGCAGAAGTCAGTCAATGGAACCTAGTGAACAGAAATCTATCAGGAAAAAATTCCAATCCTCTTTCTTTGATAAAAGGTAGGGACTGTTGTTTATCTGAGATAATAATTTCAACTTTTAAAAGACATTTCTTTTTCAGAGATGTTTTAAGACATTTTATTCTCTTTTAGTTTTTCCTTTGGACATCCTAAGAATTTCCCTGCAATGAATCTCAAGACTATATTCTATCTTAAAATGTACTGTATAAATTTAGCAACTCCTTAAAAAATGTTTACTATACTGAAATGAGCAAATTCTTTTCCAAATGTAGTATTTGCAATTATTCTTCCTCCCTCTCTCTTAGTTACTGGAATGCAAATATACTTAAGTAAAAGACAAGAGATTTTGTAATAAAATTATTTTTCAGAGCTTTTAGTTAAACTATAGTTATTGCATCTGAACTTTCTGGTATTATCTTCTTCTTCCCATCATATCCTTTTACAATGTCATTCATATGAATTGATTGGAAAATAAATAATGTTTTAAGCAATATTTTCTTTGGTAACTAAAATTATCAGGGACCCCTGCAGTGAGTCCCCAATCTCCTGCAAGGTGTTATAGCTCATGGAGAAAATAAAAAGAAACAAGGTTGCAGAGGAACAGGGATCTGAAATGACCAGCACTCATGAGGAACAAAGGCCACAGGGCAGCCAGAACCTCGGTATTTATTGATCACATTTACACAGTGGAAAATGGTGAGAGGATTACAGCTGGATGTGCTAAATAAGTGGCTAGATAGGCAAGACTTGTAAAAGAGGGAACAAAGCATTCTTGTGAAAGGAAAAGAATTGGCCAGATTCAGGTTGTGGTTAACGAGTAACCTGTTTTGTAGTCATTTCTGGGAAAAAAAATTTTCTCTGGAGTCACACAGGCCTCAGTGGAGGCTTTATCTCATATCTTAGCCCCACAGTCTCATGACCTGCTTCTCAGGGCTCCGTTGTGGCCTTAGGCGAGAAGCAATGTTAGTCCAACACACCACCTGCTTACTTTCATGAAGACACATACACAGCCTAGGCTAGACTCACTAGTCAAACCAAAAGTCAATTTAGGGAAGTCACCTCTATACAGCCTGCACTGCTCACAAGTAAGCACAATCACATTTAGGTCTCCAGGAGGAGGGTGATGTGGTGGTCCTCCACATAATATGTTCCTAATCCTTTGTGAGCCAGTGGGAACTAAAGCACAATATAATTAAGACAGACTCTTCAGTTAAAGATCAAGAATTGCACAGTGTAGTAATGGAAAATGAGATCTGTAAAATGAGACCAGAATTAGCATGATAGAGATATGCTTAGATAACAATGAAAAGCCAAAGGAAGAAAAAGAAGTTTGCATTTAATTGTGATTAGTGTTCCAATTTCACTTCCAGGTGGGAGTCTGGTCCTCTAATGTGCTATAGTTTCTGAAGAACTCATTAGAGGGCAACAGGCAGAACTCCAGCAGGGAGAAAACCTGTGTTCACAATGTTTTGCGTTATTTGTGTACCTTGAATTTATCAAGCTCATTCCTTCCCTGAGTCTCTAGCTGATACTATTGCCTTTGTTAGAAATTATCTTTCATAGGAATTTTGCTGTGTCTAGAGCTTTCTTACTATTGCATTCTCAAGTCAGATGTCTCTCTTCAGACAGGCCTTTCTCAAATTCTTTTGTTGCCTCTTTTATTTTCTTTACAGCATGTCTCAATCTTGATCATACACTTGGCATTTATTGATTTTTTTTATGCATTCCTACTTATTTGTCCTGTTATCACCAAAATGTCTTCAGGACAAAAACCTTGCTTTGTCCCCTATTCGCTCCCCAAATCTCTCTCTCTCTCTCTCTCTCTGTCCCTCTCTCAGCTCTTTGAAAACTGCTTCTGAGATGCCAGCATGTACCGAAGTCTTTTCTGTCACTAAATTTGTACCTGAGTACTTATGTAGATATTGTTTTCTGTAAATAACCTATTTTTTCCCTCCATTCTTTACGTTTGTTTAAAGAGATCCAGAGTTAAATCTGGTAGTTAACCCAGAAATTCTGCCTTACTTAAATACCCCTGGTGATTTGTATAATGAAAAAGCTTGACTCCAAATGTAGTTTTAAGAATTGTTTTTCAATTTAAATAAAATTAAAAAAATTTTAAAATATAGTAGCAGCTGCACAGCAAATATATGTCTAATAGATAAATGCATGAATTAAAGTATTAGGGACCAAATTGTGGAGTCTTTGTCGTAGGGCAGTTCTTCACCCGCTGAAAGGAGTGAAGAGTAAGTACGCATGAAGAACTTACAACTTGCAACTTCCAGTGAGGACAACTAATTTCTTCAATTCTATCTTTCAGGACTGTTACTGAGTATGGAGAAGGTCTGAACTTATAAGTAAAGATTAAATGATGTTAAACACAGGGGCAGAGGAAAGAAAAAAATGCTACATTGTTTTACCTGCCCCTTATAGAAAAATGAAAACTTCTAACAAGAGCCTCCCTGACATTTAAATTAGTTGAAAATTAGCTTTCCAAAACCTGTGCACTTACCCGTGACATTAGGCAGGAACAATGCTGTATTTTATACAATGAACTCTGTCA
Organism: Cuniculus paca; assembly: GCA_004365215.1. Lineage (NCBI taxonomy): Eukaryota > Metazoa > Chordata > Mammalia > Rodentia > Cuniculidae > Cuniculus > Cuniculus paca. The sequence goes on from RJWT010011276.1 coordinate 3,532, forward strand.
CTCTCCTTGTTTTTGTACAGCACCACAATGACAGTTTTATGTCAGAAACATCGTTTTATAATATAATTAAAACATAGAGAATAAGAGACAAGAATACAACTTCCTTTTTTTTCCTGTTTAAACATAATGAGTAAAGATCCTAAAACCTTGCAAGTACCATCTTGAGACTACTTTATTCTGATGATAATGGACACTACTGTGCTGCAAAAACATACAAATGGACAACATAATAGCACAATGGGATTGCAATAAGTTTTAATGTAGAAGGACTTAGCTAAAATTCAGTTTTACTTATGAATAATGTTTTTATCAACAAGCTAGGAACAGAAAAGTCTTTTACTCAGCTAAAAAGGAGAACCAAAGCACTACACAAAATTTCATGTGTGATGTCAAAATTTTAGAATTATTTTTATCAAAGGCTGTACGAATAAAATAAAAGTGACCATTGCCACTGCTACTAATCTACATTTCACCGGACATTATGCAAAGAGAGAGAAAAACACCTAAAATTTTGTGAATACGCTATGATTGTCAACCTGTGAAATTGAAACAAATCAGTTAAACATTTATAGTTCACAAGTCAGTCCTTTAAAGAAGCCCCAAAATATCATACAAAATAAATTAGAACTTCTTTACCTAAGCATTTGTCAGAATTTATATAGGAACTATAAACAAACCTCATTTACTATTGCAAGAAAATCTGAGTAACATATAGGAATAATCTTAGGAAAAGTCCTTTTTGAAAAAAAATACAAAATACTTCTGATTGACATGTACAAATTAGTCGATCAATCAATCAAGGAACTTAATATTTAAATGTCAAATTTATGAATTGAATACCATTTCCATCAAGAACCACAGATAATTTTTTAGTAAAATTTGACAGAATTTAAAATCACTCCAGAAGGTAAAACTATCAAATAAAGCCAATACTGAAAAATGAATAATGTGCAGTACATGCATTTACACATATATAGAAATAATTTTTCAAAAATTATATTGCCATATTAAAAGACAAGCAGAGAAATAGTACTTTAAATAGTGTCGAGAAAATAGTATATATGTAAGAATTTAATTTATGATACAGACAGCATTTCAAAATATGTTTTCTAAAGTAAATCCGAGAAAATAAACCATTTAAAAATGGGAGAATAAATTGAATAAATTAATTTAAATGGGGTAATTTAAGATATCAAATGTTCAAACAAAAACCAAAGCAAGACAAAATTAAAGAAGTCAACGTTTAAAACATCTTTAATGAGAGATGCTTTTGTAAGACATAACTGCATCACTAATGAGAAGAGTGGCAGGTCAGACTGCAGACAAAAGCTGTAGTTCAACAAGGTCCACACAAGCCAAGTGAAAAAGAAGTACCGCATTAGAAGACAATATGTGCAACATGTCTAACTGAAAGAAGTTCTATTGAAGAATACCCATGGTACAGTAAAACAAATGCCCTTGGAAATATGGAAAAGCTATCTTTAGTCATTGACAAATCAGATCATAAATGACTAATAAAGATAGGAAAGTGCTGAATCAGCAGTACCAGAGATTTAAAAATGAGTTTGTCTTCATATACTACATTAATGAAAATTTTAAATTTGAAAATGTCCAAGATTTTTCTGAGAATATAGAAACATGGACACAGTTCCACCAGGAGTGAAAATTAGTGAAGTTATTTTGAAATGTAATTTTCAAAATATATAAAAAATAGATGCCACATAAAATTAATCCTAAAATAATTATTCACATTTAACCATAAAAAAGCACTTGTTCAATAGTATTCATTTCCATGATCTGTGAATGTTGAGGGAAGAAGTGAAAATAAGCCTTTACCAGTGTTCAAGTGGTAAAATACAATTTAGTATATACATAATTTGGAATATTTTATTATCTGTTATTGACAGTGAGAACAACTGCAATGTGTCAGCATAGAAAGACATACATAAGTCATATATATGCATGCATACAATGGTTTTAATTTATATGTGAAATGTATGCATGAAAATAAATCTATACATAGAGATAAGCTGGGGGAAAAGGGGCCACTATAGAGTTCTGACATAGGTTGCGTGGATAAAGGAGCGATTTTAATTTTGCTTTGCATATTTCTATGTAATTTAATGTTTTTCATAGTAAATGTTCTCATTTAATTGACTCATTTTAAAAATAAGTAAAAGTATTCAGTGAGTATATTCTCAACTGAAAGCAATTGCATTTGGAAACAAGAGCTATTTCCATCAAGATCAAATTCAAAATATCTTCCTTGGAATAGCTACCTGTCCATACTGTACACTTTGGAATTCTAATAGGTCTTAGAAGAAAAGAAGTCCAATTGTAAATTTGAGACTCCCACTGACAAGTTTCTGGAGATTCTATTTTTCTTTGAGGTGTTTGTTTATTTTATTGATCTTTTGACTGACTTCCTAGTCTATTAGCCAGAAAGAACTAGAAAATGCAGGTGTAACTGATATCAACAGCAAGATAAAGCTGACACATTCATTGTCCTACGTCACATAAAAGCTGCGAATCAGTTTTATATTCCAATGTTCAGTTCACTTATACAAAGGAAATATGTGCCTGTCAAAGAAATTCCTTCCTAAACTTGTTACATTTTTGTTTCTGAGACAAGGTTTATGATATACAGACAGGCATGCTCACAGACACACACACAAAGTAACACGTAGAAAAACTTGTGCATCTAAACCATTTGGAATACAGGATTCTATTCTAAGCTTGTCAAGGTTTTTGCACATTTGACTGGTGAAAAAGTCATAGAAATTATGTGGTCTTTTCCTAGTACTATTAAGAAATGAGATTTGGGTTTGTCCAAGGCCATGTTAATAATAAATTTATTAACTAAATTAAATCCCAGGTCCACAATTTCTATCTTTATATCCATTTTCTGTGATGATAATGAATTTTGTATGTTTTTTTATGTGAGATATCTATTTTATTCTAATGAAAATAAGGCCTTCTTGGATCTTAACCTAAAATCCATTTTACAGAAACACCAAAATAAGTTTCCCTAATACAATAGTATGAATTATTTTTTGTTGTGGACTAATTACAGCAAAGCGAAGAAAAATTTTGTTTGTGGGCTGATCTTTTCCTGTAATGCTATGTGCATTACATTATATTGGCTGTTCTACAAGAACCATTTATGGAGTGAATGAATTTAAAATAATATTAGTAACATTTAAGCAAGTTGATTAGTCTGCCTTTCACACACAATTTGTCCTTGAGTTATTATTAGGAGAATCATGTATTCTCCTCTCCAAGTTTCTTCAGCAATCACTATATACTAAACAAAGGTTATTTATCTATTTCTTTAAGAGTGGAAAGAATTTATTGAGAGAAAGAAAGCTTCTGTCTAAGAGGGACAGAAGGGAGCTGGGTAGTGGGTTTCTCTAACAAAGGATTTTTTGGTGCTATGCATTTGATTACTAGAAGTGTAACAAACAGAAAAGATGTTGCTTGAGCTATTTTTCCCTCATCTTTCAAACTCCATCTAAACATCCGAATCTGCAACACCACATCCAAATCTGTAATGCCTACTCTATAAAATTCTGTTCGTCATTCTATTATAGTATTTGTAGAATTTATAACCCAGTCTATTCAGTTGGATAAATTGATAGGTCTCAAATGATCATGTTGCATTATTGTTTTAAGAGTAAAATCTGAAAGAGCTGGGAGTGAAACTCAATTCTAAGACCCTGAGTTAAATCCGTAGTACTAAGGAGTAAAAAGAGTAGTATTATACTCAGTGTACATATATATTTGAGATCGATCATACTTTGTTTGTTTTCTTTCTTTGCCGCACCAGAGATTGAACTCAGGACCTTGCGCTTGCTGGGCAGGCGCTTAGACTGCTGAGCTAGATCCCCAGCCCTGTTTTTGAGACAGGGTCTCACTATGCCGTTCAGGCTGGTCTTGAACTCACAATGATCCGCCTGTCTCAGCCTCCCGAGTGCTGGGATTACAGGCCTGAGCACCATGCCCGGCTTCAATCATACTTTGACATATAATAGTTATAACATAGTTTATAAATAACTCAAGCATCTCTTTAAATTTTAAACAGAGAAGTTTCCAACATGCAAAGAAAATTTTGATTAAGAATGAAATCCACACTAAGCTTCTACTTTATAAACTCAAAGGGAATATCGTTGCTGACTGCCTTTCAAAAGAAGTATTTCTTATTGATACTACAATTATTGATTGGTGTTTCAAAGACAGATACTTGAATATCTAGAAGAACATGTTTAAATGAAACAACCTATACCCGCAGATGAGGAAACACACTGACTCTTTCTTCCTCTTTCACAAAGATGGGTGATGTAAATTCTAAGGCGCTTCTGTGATGGTATTGAGGCCATTTGCAAAACAGTCAAGCTCATACTACATGAAAGTATCCCCATTTCCAGGTTGGTTCAAACTTCATAAAGATACTGGAAACACTTTATCTGAAAGATTTAATGGGTGTCTCACCTTTTCTATAATTTACATAAATTTTGGATTTGCTACACAGGTAAAACAATCTGATAGATTCTGCTTCAGGTACCATTTAAATAGTTAGCAAATAGGTGTCATTTTTCCAAATCACAAGCTGTTGTACAAACAATAAAGCTTAGAATATGCTTTAGAGATAGCTTGTAAATTTTCTTATTGACTTAAAGCTATTTCTTCACAAGAGGTTAATGTCCTAACTGTTAGACAAAAGCACATGCTCTGTCAGTAAACATTTACCGAGGACTTTGCTTGTGTTTGACTCTGGGCTAGGGAACATGCAGTAATTAGTAAGAAAAACCCATCTCCTCTTCTTATGGAATGTATGTCTCATGTGCAACAACTCTTGATCGTAAAAGATAACCGAAATAAATGTTAAAATGCCATCTCTTGAACTCAGTGGAATACAGTATCTACTTAAAGAGCCTAGTGCACTATTCAACAAGCTAAATATTTTTCAATATTTATGGAACCACTGTTTTTTGTTAAAATGTAAGACACAGCAAGCGTTGTAATGTTTTATTGCTGAAAGAATGCCCTACTTCTTAGCAGGGGGATGCACTAGAATCACCCAAGAATTTAAAACTGCCTATACTCATCTCATATCTAAAGATTATTTTTCAGCTAGCATCTTTGGGTTAAATAAGTTGCTCAAGTGGTCTGATACTCATACCAGCTAAGAACTTTTGTGCTGTTTAAAAGCCCTTATGTAGTGATTAAATATATCAATAAATAAAAAGAGAATAAGCAATATCCAGTGCTTCAAGTGAATGAAACCTTTTAGAAAGTTAGTGATATTTCTGAGTGTAAAGTTTCTGAAGTGGTTAATCTCCAAGATGAGTAGACTAATAAAACCAAGCGAAGGATACTTACACCGGCTTCATAGCTTTAAATAATTTAAACAGGCCAAGGAGCTTCTGGGGCAGGCTGTGATTTCCACAAGGTGAAGGGAAATGTGGCAGGTAGCATTGGCTGGTAAGTGTGAATTTTTTACATGTTGTTTGTGAAGACCATGGAGAAGAAAGGAAAAAATATCTACAAACTATAAAATATTGGCATGTTTAAAAACCTATTCACTGGTAAATTTTACTAAGCATATGGGTGAGAAACTTATATACTTTTAGGAAGTTATTACTTCTAATGAAAAATTTTCTTATCTTAATTCTTTTAAATTAACAAGAAAGAACAAAATATTTTGATTGCATAATGCATTTTATTAACTATGGTTGTTCATACCTTTATAAATGGAGCTAGGAAAGAATTTTCACAAAATTATACATACTTTAAATATTATATTTAATAGTATTGCTGCCCATTAAAATAAAACACATTTCTAAAACAATTTGTCTCTATGAATGTGCAAACTTGATTTTTGTTGTCATTAGGAATGCAGATGGTGTGGGGTTTGAGCGCCCAAATCTTTCTTTACTCTGTTTTGACTGGAAATAAGAAGTGAGTTCTTAATTAGTATGCAAGAAAATATGTTTTGGTTTATAATACAAATGGATTATGTTTACTAGGTTAGTTGTATTATTGCCAAGGAAACCATAAAGCTTTGTGTAGAAAATTATTCAAAGTGAATTAGTTAGTGAAACAAACAGGATTTGAATTTAAACTAGAAGAGTGTTTGGGTTCAACATATGTATTTCTGAAAAATAGTAGCTTTTTCCTTTTTATATTTATAAAATACATAAATGGTTGTTAACACTTAATCTCAGAGTATTCATTATATTTTGTGTACAACTGTATAGCTTTATTAATTTCTTCTTTTATTCATGTAAATTTAATTATGGTTTTTAAAAATTTGTGTGATACATTTGGCGGGGGGGGAGGGAAGACTTGTGTTTTCAGAATCTTCATATCTGTATTCCCTTACAAAGTAGGATGCTTGCCCCTTCTTGCAAGGCATTTATGTAGTTGTTTAGCTATGACCTGAAAGAACAACCTTTTAAAAAAAGATAATGCTTTTCTTTGAAACATCAGAGATATTCAAATGCATATACAGATTAGAATGTTAGACAAAATTTTCTTGAAAATAAACAGATAAGTCCTCATGTTAAAGAAAATATCTGACTGTATTTCTTTCCAAAGATAAACTCTGAACTTTCAAGTAAAAATTTAGAAATTATAAAATATTTATCCACCATCATGAACCTGATAGCTTCTCCAAGATTTAAAATATTCCCATATTTGTGGTAATACTAACAAATGTAATATTTTGAAATTTCATATAGTAGTGCAGCATGTTAACATGTGGAGAATCTGTATCATTTTGTGAGCCAAGATTTCTCAACATACCAATGTTTAATATTATAAAAATGATGCATAGAAAATGGATTCTATACTAGAGTGTTAAAAACTTAATGAAAATAGGTTTAAGATGCTACCCATCAAGTAATATTTAAGAAATAATACATACCAAGTATCATTACAGAAGAAAATTTAAAGTCATCTGAAAAAAGATACTAATATGAATTCCTTCTTAAGATACTCATTCTTTCCCCAAATAAGTCTTTTTGGAAGGGTAAATTTTTCCATATATTTAAACCAAGACAAATATTGCAATCCAACTTTCTTTTGCTAAACCAGGAAGTAGAGAAATTTGCAAATATGAAAAATATTATCATTCCTCCAGATGATTTTTGTTTTCTTTTCAAGATGATTTTTTGAAGATGTAATTTTTAACCAAAACAGTATTATTTAGGTTAGCAAATACTGACTTTATTATTGTTAATGAGACATAAAGGTAATGTAAAGGTTAATACTTTAAAGTTTTCTCTTTTCATGTATAGTATGGTAAATATTGATAAATATAACTTGTATTTTATAAAGAAAACTCTTTGGGTCCTCAATACTTTTGAAGAGAATTAAATTTTGAGACAATTATTTGAGAATCGCTGTACTAGTCTTCTGATTTCTTACATCAAATGAGTCAACTCTGTGCTTATTATACTTTTTGGAAGGAAATTTCAAACATCCATAAAAATGGAGAATATAACATAAACAAACTTTATATATTTATATCCAATTTTCATAATTATGAACATTAACACATAGATTACTATACTACTAATCTCTGTTAGTTCCTCAAAATGAACAGTTTGTGCTTTCATTGATTGATCATTTTTTTACGCTTAAATCTTGTAACCTGAACAGGTACTTCCAAGATAACAGTATGCAATATATTAACTAGTATAAATTTCCTACTTTTTTTAAAAATTCTGTATCATTGCTATCCTTTTTTTCTGTTTTGCTTTTTAAATTAAAAAAAATCTTATTTCAACTGTTTCTTTTTCCTATTAATTTTATCTTTTTTAATCATTTTAAAAGCAAGTCTCATATATTATGGCATTGCTAGGTAAGACTTCAGTAGGTGTATATAGCTAATAAAATGTGTATATGTAAACTCATACGTCATATAAACACATCATATATGATCCTCGAATCAAACATAATTATAATATACTGTTAATATTACCTAATATATAGTTGTTATGGTTTGTATCTGGATGTCCTCCCAGAACCTCATGTGCTCAATGGCAAAGCTTGTGAGAGGTGATTGAGTTATTGACGGTACCCAGTTAGGAGGTACGGCCTGGTAGGAAGAGGGAGGTAAGTGGGGTATGACTTGGAAGGGAATGGTTCCCTTCCAGGATGCTCCTTTTACTCTTTATCCTTCCTGGCCACCATGATGTTTGCAGCTTTTCCATACCATCCCCTTCTGCCATGCCAACCTGCCTTGGAACCAGCCAACTATGGATTGAAATGTGAACCAGAACAAACCTCTTTTAAATTACATGCGTTGGATGTTGTGTGCCAGTGACAAGAAAATGACTATGACACTAGTATACATTAAAATATTCCAGGTTTTTACAAATTTAGGATAGTTGATTGTAATTGTTTTCTAAAATTTTAATTCAGCTAAGGTTTTCTCATTGTTATACTTTATTCTTCCTTCTTAAATTAACTGTACAGCCCCTAGATACATTTTATGATATTGCTATGCTGGAGAAAACAATTCTCTTTTCCAGTAGCCTTTTTACATTTCCACATTTGGTTGATCACTTCCTTTGATGTAGTGAACTTTTTGTTCATTATTTGTTGCCTCTTAGAGACAGAGGTTTGAGGTTACATTCAGGTACATTATTTGGCGAGAATATCTTAGAGGGCTGTTTTCAACTTCCTTTTGAAAGACAGCTTGAAACACAAAATGTCTTGCTGTTCCATTTCCAGTGAATGCTAACGTTGATCAGCAGGTGCAGGTGGCATCAACCTGATTCTTGCACTATAAAGTTGATCATTAATGGTTTACTTAATGCCTTTAGAATCCTTTTAATAATTGTTTTGTAGGTTCATTAGTTCACTTTGGGTGATTTTTCTATCATTCTTTTGAACATTTTATGGAAACCTGAATCTTTCTTGAGCTGAACATTTTCTGTAAAGAACAATTTTCCCTAATTTACTATTGATTATTCTGAAAAAAGCTCATTTTAGAGTTACAGAGTACAAGGGGTGCTTGAAAAATACAATGAATTTTTAAATTAAAAAGCAAGTATTGCATTAAAGGACACAATGTCAAGAATGATGGTACAAGTATGTTCACAGCAAAGGGCAGTACTTCGAGGGAGGATAATGGTAATTTGTCTTTTATCTTAATACACTTTTTAAAACATTTGTCACATTACTTGAGCATCCTGTTTAGAGGAAATGTTTATAGCAATTTCTAGCAAATAAAAAACATCATGGCGTGACTTCGCCCACCTTATTCACTGGATCTGAGAAAATGTGACTTCTGGCCTTTCCGTGAAGTCAAAATGACCATGAAAGCTGAAAGTTTTGGATCACTTCAGGAATTGAACAGCTGTGACAGTGTATAGGATAGTGGTAAAAAAATGATAGGTAAGTGTGTGTGTGTGAAGTCAGGAGGAGTAATCTGAAAGGTGATAAATGGCAAAGCATCTTTTACTGTAATAAATTTTTAAAAATTTAAGTGTTCACCATATTCCTTGATCATACCTCATAAAGTTTCCTTTACATTTCAATTTTTTTAACAGTAGCAAAGTTTTATGAAAGTTAGGAAAAGAAACAGACTCTGCAGAGTGAGTTTGGGTCAAGTAAAAATAGCAAAAGAAGTACACCCTACCGTGTGAGGGTTGGCCACTATGCAAGGTAGAAAACAGTGGTCTACTTTTCAATTTAAATGTAACTGATTGGTATACTGGTAACCAACAATATTGGCTAGTGATGAACCTTTTCATTGTTATAAGAATAGTAATTTTATGTGATATATTTTAGTCATCTCTATTCAATAGTTCATCTATGATCAATGTTTGCAGGAAGACATTTGATTCTTTGATTCTTGTATTTTCTCTGTGAATTATGGTAATTGAAAATTGTTCATAAGTTTGACCTTAATATTATCTTTCAATGGCCTAAATCAAACTTGTTTTACTATTTTATTATCCTGGGAAAAAAGTATATTTAAAATTTTATACCCTGATTTATACTTTGATATTAAATGTATGACAAGACTAAGATTATTTTCTCCTTGTAGATTCTTTCAGACATAAATCTGTAGGTGCCTCAATACCCTTATGTAATACTATTTGAATTTTTTTAATATATAAGGAAATAAAGATGAACAACACAGATCCATGAAACTTTCAGATTTTGCATTCATAATACTTTATTTAGATTTTCTATCTGATTAAATTACTTTGATAATTTTTAAGTTATATTTCACTTTTGGAAAATAAGTGTACTTCAGTTCTTTACCACCTTGAGATATAAAATTTTTTAGATAGTAGCCTTGAACCAAGGCCTTTCACAGTGAGCTTCTACCTCGTTCCTCTCTATTATTTATTATAAGGCATGATCTGAGAAACCAAGCCACCCAGGCTGGGCTTAAACTTGTAATCCTGCTGTCTCAGCCTCCCAGAGTTTTGGGATTACAGGCCTGCACCACTGCACATGTCTTAGTAGATAGATTTTATAAACTGATGATTTTAACCCTTTTTGGCCAACAAAATGTTACTCATAAGCCCAACACTGGGAATAACAGAAATAAAACATGCCTAGCTTCTGTGTTTGCAGCAGAGATGGATGAGGGCTCAAAGTCCTGAATAGGGAAACGTCATCCCCTACCCAGAACACTTTTTGGCTGCTCCTTATACATATGTTTTAGATTCCCCCAAAGGCTCCCAGGATTGGTTGAATGTAGTTTGAAAGCAATCAATTTATATCAGATATTCTCAAATTGAAAAAAACAGGCCTGCAACACAAGCATTGCCGGTTACCCTAGTATATTTCACACCCCACCGGTCTTTTGACAAATTGTGATATATGGTAAAGTTTGTGAACCAGTGGAATGTGCAACAGTTTTGTATCCTCCCTGTCTCTGTAGCTTTGTGCTTGAGAAGGCTGAGTAACATTCTGTTCTTCTACCTTTGGGTTTCGACATTTCTTAGCAGGTCATGTAATGCAACCTCTCTCCATCATGAAACTCCTGTATTTCGAATGCCAGAACATATTTTCAAATGACACTTGGAAATTAAGTCACGAGAACAAGAAAAGGTCACCTATGGAAATTCCAGGGTTGATAGGGTATACTTACAATCCTGTAAAACAGTAATCTAGATGTGGATCTTAAGTTTTTACTGTGGGGCTAAAGGAGCATCACCAGAATCTGGGCACAGGCTCTCATGAAGTGATAGCAGTGGGCTGCTGATCATGGCGGAACAGAACTCTCCATGTAATGCTTCCTTATTCTCTTTGTTTTTCTTCTCTTAATCCTTCTGCTTCTTTGTGATCACCTGCACAGAGAATTCTTCACAGTGCAGGATGCCTCTATTTTAAGTGACTTTCATTCTAGAGGTTTGCAGGATTATAAGAAACCCTTCAGTTGTTCCTTGCAAAAAAAATTTAAGAGACTGAGTTTAAAGATATGAATATATTTCCCCCTATCAGGCTATAAACTGTTGATTATTTGTTCAGGTCTCCTGAACTTCTGAAGCAGTAGCCACAGTGTAAAGGGCATAGCGTGCAGTGAGAGGGATATTTGGTACCCAAGGAAATGAAAAAAAATATTAGAACTGTTACTATCTGTACTTACAATAGAAGTACTGCATGGCAGATAACGGTGCTCAAAGTTCTCTTTTTTATTTATCTTGTGTTACATCTTCTGAACAAAATCAACGTGTAGACAAGAGGCTTGTTCTAATAACAAAATCATCCCCTGAAATGAAATTTTTGACATACCAATCATTCTCTGAAGCCAAACCATTTTTTTCATACAAAATATGTTTGAAGAATACTTTAATGAATATTTTGCACTTAGTCATCTACTTTATTTTCTTTCTTAAGCAGTCCTTCGGTGGCCACAACAGAACAAAGCTTTCATGAAAGGTATAAAATATTTCCTGCATGTTATTAGTGTCAGATTTCCAAAGGAGGCAAGGAATAGAATCTGACAATGAATAGGAATTAAAATGACTTTTCTCCTGTAACTAAAATACATCTAATGGAAATTTTGTGGTTGTGATTTTTGACACTGTAGCCAAAGTTGTGAGTAAGTGTTCTAAGAGAATTGTCTGGAAGATCTGAAAATTTCTAAATGCTAACTTGATTCCTAACTGATGAAAATATTCCCTGCCATGCGTTCAAGGCCATTGTCCTGTAGTTGGGTGAGTGCTGGGGACGTACTGAAGAAAAGGAAAAAGTCCTCTGGACTTTACACAGAAGAGTCAGGACTTCTGTGTCCTGCAATTTCCCCAGAGCAAGCCACGGCTCTCCCTCTGTCCTCAGCTTCACCATCTTTGAACGTTTTGTACTATAATTAGATTATATGAAATAAACCAGACACACAAGGTTCAGTATTGATTTTTCTTATGTGAGAAACCCAAATAATAAATATAAATCAAAATAAAACATAGATAATAGGAAGTAGGGATGTAAATCTCTTTCAAATGGGAAAGGAATCAAGAGATGAAGGAAGGTTAGTGGATGGGGAGGGAAAGGTTATCGCAAAAAGAAATTGAGAGGTATTATGCACAAGTACCAATTCCAAATGAGGAAAGCCAACATTATCCATTGCAAATATGAACTAAAAAAAAAAGAAGTAATATTTCACATGAACTATACTTGAGTGGAATAAAATTATTATTATATGCTTAATATCAGCTTCTTTCATTCTTTCTTTTTTCGTTTTTCTGTGAACAAGTTTTGGAAACTGTGTGAAGGATGAAAGGCTAAAGGCAGGAAGGTACTATCTCAGCAAATGATGCTCTGGGAAGGAAAGGAGTGCATCTAGATTGTTTGTCTTGCTTTGCTCAGGCCCAGCATGATACCTGGCACTGCTTTTTTTGCACGTGTGCAGTATTCTGGCTGTGAAGAGTGTCATGAGAATGGAAAAAGGAGCTCAAGGTGCCCCAACAAATTTTAATCATGTTACAACTGTTTGGATTCAGAGCTCTTGTTTCACTTAGCAGTTCCTAGTCAGTTGTTCATGATGATTCTTAAGAACAGTAAGAAATACTGCCAGAAAAGTTATTGAATGTACTAAAGCAGCACTTCTTAAACTATCTCTAGTGAAGCACTAGTTTCTGCTCCTGTGGTTGCATTCTGTTGCAGGCCAATCCTTTGGAGAGATGTAATAAAAGTAAGATGAATGAAAGGGGAAAAGTATACAAATACAGGTTTCCTGTTATCTTGTTATTAGTTTCCCCAAATGCAAAAGAACCTGTGAAGCTTTTCTGAGTCTATTAGCATCTTCTCCATTTCTGGGCTCAAATTGAGAATTGGTAACAAGACTTGCATGCATGGCACTGGTCTGTAGAACACACTTTTAGAAGAATGCAACAAAACAAACCTGGAGTGGAATGAATTGGGTACTCTCTCAAGCTACTGGAACAGAGAACTGAGAGGCAGGAGCAATTTAGGAAATCAGACCTTTAAATACCTATCGTACCTTCTAAAATACAGGTAGAAAAAACCTTAAAAGCCAATGTCTACCAGTGAAGCTACTTGTAAAATAATATCCAATGAACTTCAAACAAAATTAAGTAAAAATGAAGGCAATTACCACGTTCCTCTACCTCAGCCCAGACCTGCTAAAGACAAAGGCTGTCATCCGAATAGAGAGTTAAAACAATGGTAAATGTTAGCATTTACAATTTTTACTTGTATAATTTTGTTATTCTCAAGAGTTTTGCTGTATTATGATTTCACTTTAGCTCAGGTTTTAATATTTTGTAGTTTCCTGTCTATGCTATTGCCTATGATTTACTAAATTGATTGTTTTAGTTTATAAATATTATTCATGCCAATGTTTTGTTTTGAATTCTTATTTCACTAAATTGTGGTCATTGTGGACATTGACTTTCTGATAAAAATGTTGAAATTTTCTTTGTGGTTTACTAAATGTATACTTAATATCTCCTACCATATTTGCTTCTTTTTATTAATATGACATGTCTCTCTCAGTTCCTATTAATAATTTTCCTTCAAATTATATTTTTCTGAATGCAATTAACTTTTTGCTGTATTTGTGCAATGTAACTAATTGCACTTTTTCTATTAGCTTTATATTATTTAATTTCAGTTATATCACTTAAAATATACAAGTTATATTTGAAAAATTTGAGCATTTTCTGGTAACTAATACATGTTTTGACATAATATTAACTCATTCTCTATATTTCACATCCTACTAGACAAGACAAAAAATTTGACTTAGTATCAACAGGGTTGCATCTGAGGAACAGGTCAGAAGTGATCTTATTTCTAAAATAGGAAAAAAGATAAAAACAATAGAAAAACAGAGAAAAGAGAATTCTAGCAAGTGCCAATTTCCTAAACTGGAATTAGGGTTAAGAAATGGAAAAGAAGGACTGTGACAGCTGATTTATGATAGGAAGTAAATTGATGGCCATTTTCTTAGGGAATTTTATGTACAATTTTCCTATTAGGCATTGTTTATGATTACAAATCACCACATACTGAAAATTAACATTCCTTAATCAGAAGACTGAATATACTGTAGTGAAAACAATTCCAAGGGATAACTATAGGAAAAGAAAAAAGAAAAAGATTGATGTTCCTAAAGTAAAGACCTTGGCAGCAAGAAATTCCCTGCCACTAACCTAACGGCAAAGGAGGAAAAATATTTAACAAGGATGGTGGGGGAGACTTTTCAGTAAATGTGGTTGCAGATCTTCTTAATAAAAAAAAAAATGCTTACTGGATTCAGGTGAGTCAGTGTCCTTTGGGAACCTGGCTAAAAACATTAAGTTGAGAGTCTGAAAATACCTCACCTCACATCCTCCATTTCCTTTTCCAAATACTACTTGGCAGAAGCAGTTTGATGTAACTTTTTGTTTTTAGAACAACAGTCTGAAATCTTTGAGTGATTTTCTAGGAGAAACAAGAGCCTAGCCCTATTTCTCCTTTATTTCCTAGGAACAAAAGAAGAGAAAAATGGATATCAGCAACAACAGACAAATAATTCTGACCTGTTTTTGGGGGGGACTAGTGAGGAGAGGCTTACACAAGGCACGAGTCAAAGTGTCAAAGAAATTCATTCCCATCTATAGCGGAGAAGAGGTTTTAATCATAGTCCCAGGGCATTTAATTTACCACATCCATTTCCTCCTCTCTCTCTGACCTCCGTCACTTTTTGTCTTCTACTTTGAATTTCCTCACAGACTACAAAATAGGTACAGTCAACTGTGTTTGCCTTAAGATTTTCTTAGAGTTCTCCTTGTCCTGTTATTTATACTTCAAGACTGCTGGTAAACTGGGGATACAAATGCTACACATCTTCATGGAATAAGGTCCTTCTGAGGATCCATATTCCACCACAGCTTGAGATTACTAATGTGTATATCCAGGGCATATTAAAAGGAAGATGTACCTTCCTGAGGGGTTACATGAGGATATGGTAAAGAGTGATAAGTATTATTTCTATGTGCAAAAATAGTCAACTTTGGATAAGTTCACTGGGGTAACAATGAGATCGTCTTGCTGGTATTTATTCCCATGTTATTAAATCCATTTAAAATGCAACCTCTTTGAGAAAATTCCATGTACTATGTATGGAATTTTCAGTCAAACTAAGTGACAAGATCAATAGAACACACAAAAAAATTGAATAATATTTTCACAAAGATTCTGGTTAAATTCCACATAACGAACTCACATGGAAGTTAAGAATAAGTTTATATCATGCTCACACTCCATGCCTCTAATCAATTAAATATTTCAGAATTGTAGCTACAAATTTTTATTTTCAGTAGTCTTCTGATAGGGAAAAGATATAAATAAAATAAAACATTAAAAGAAATCTTTCATGAGTTCAAAATCATTAAAGATCTTGTATGATCATATGTTTTCAAACACTTTATTATCATATCCATGGTCACACAAAATCTTATACAAAAATATCATTCATGACAAGACAGAAGTGGGATTTTATTTGTCATTTACTTTCTAAATTCAAATTCAGTCCAGTCATTTGAAAAGTTATGGTTATGGATTAAATTTCAAAATTTTATTAGAAAAATAATTTATTAGTCTCAGTATACAGTTACATTTTACATTTTCTTCTGCACAACAGCATTATGAAAATACTGAGACAGCCAGGTAACACTGGTTTTGGTTTTGGTTTTTGTGTTTTGCAACTAAAAACTATTAAAATACGACACTTTTAAATCTTAAGGTATTTTTAAAACAAATTAATGTACAACTTTACTTTCAAAATTTTCAAAATTGTATGTATTTCTTTGCTTTGTCTGCTGAGAGGGCTAGAAGTAATGATTTCCAAAATACACTATATATCTAAATGTCAAGAGTTTGGTTTCTAATATAATTTTCCAATAAAAGGAAATAAGGATCCTTGGAAAAATTATTGATTCGAGAACTGGAAAAAGAAATATTTAACATTCTTGGATCATTTTAAAGTACCAAAAAAGGATACTTATGTTATGCTCTGTCTGATATAACCAACTAAAATAGTTCCCATTGGTCAAAGACTAAATAGTTTGAATAACATCATAAAGTAATATTAGATTATACTTCAAAGTATAAATTAAACATCCATGTGTCTGCACACATATACATAATGATTGAATAATTAGCTAGAGGAGATTGGTGACTTTTGCAGAAAAATTCTAAATAATTTGCGTTGATATTCTGCTTTCAAGGAGAAG
Source organism: Cuniculus paca (assembly GCA_004365215.1). Classification (NCBI taxonomy): domain Eukaryota; kingdom Metazoa; phylum Chordata; class Mammalia; order Rodentia; family Cuniculidae; genus Cuniculus; species Cuniculus paca. Next base: position 20,241 of record RJWT010011276.1, read on the forward strand.
GCACATAAATCCCCTTTTATTCAGCAATTGTCTGTCAAAGAATACTATAGAGGGTGATTAAAAAAAAAAAAGACTGACACAACAGTGGAGAAGCCTGACTGTTGTCACTGCAGGCAAGTAATCAACTTAATATCAACAATAATTCATTTTTAAATGGTTTGAGTTGATAACAATTAACAATACACTGCGTCTCTATAATCCCCCTTCCAAAAAACTCAAAACTCCAATCTAAACAAAGAAAAGCATCAAGTTGCAGTAGAGGAGCATTCTACAAAATTCCTATCAAGCCCTTCTCAAAACTGTCAAAACCAAGTCTGTGGTTGATCAAACAAATGGAAAAACTTCATTGTAATAACAACATGATAAACCAGTACTCAATAAATAACAACATAAAATGGTCAGACACATAAAAATGCAAGAAACTCTGGAACTTCACAAAGTAAAAATGAATGAAATACATCTTCAAACATTAATACAGATTCAAGACATAAATTCTCCCTAAGTTAATTTATTAATTTAATGTGCTACCAATAAAAATGTCATAGAGGTTTTTCTGGAACTGATCAAGTCAACAGGAAAAAATAAATGCATAAAAATATCTGGGGTTTGGTATCAGAATGCTGTTGGTTTAATAATATGAATTTGGAAGTATTCCTTCTAGTTGTGCTTTTTGGAAGAATTTTGAAAGAGTTTTCTCGGGATGTGTAAGAATTCTCACATGAAACTATCTTTGTTCACAGGTTTTTGACAACTGATTCAGTCTCTTTATTTGTCCGTGGTCTGTTAAGTGTTTTGATTTCTTCTTGATTTTGCTTTAGTAGGTTGCCTCTAAGAATGTATCCATTTCTTCTATGTTATCAAAATTGTTGACATGTAATTGTTTATACTACCTCCTTATGATTCTTTTATGTCTGAGACATGTAATGTCTCCTCTTTTATTTCTGATTTTATTTACTTGAGTCTTGTTCTTGTTTACTTTTAGTTAATCCATTTGTGAATTTTGTTTACTTTTTATAAAACTGTTTAACTTAGACATTTTTTCTATTGCTTTTAATCTATATTTTATTTAATTCTTCAAATCTTCTTGCTGCTAAATTTCAGTTTAGTTTTTTCTTCTTGTTCTGGTATCTGAAAATGTGGAGTCAGATTATTTAAGAGTTTTCTTCCTTCCAAGGTAAGTGTTCATTGATAAATTTACCTCTAAATACTATTTTTGCTGCATTTTCTTTGTTCTGATAATTGTGTTTTTGTTTCATTTATCTAGATATATTTCTTACATTTGCCTTTTACTTTCTCTTTGACCCAGTGGCCATATACAAGTATGTTTAGTTTTAACATATTTATGACATCAAAGATAAATGATTCTTTAATGTGCTGTTGAATTATTTGCTAGCATTTTGTTAAAGATTTTTGCATCCTGTTCACTAGTGATATGAGTCTATCATTCACTTCTTTGTGAAATCCTTGTGTGAATTTGATATCTGGGTAATATCAACCTGATAAAAAACTTGGAAGTATTCCTTCTTCTCATGCATATGTGCAATATAAAATAATCAAACTCATAAAAGCAGATATTAGATTAGTATTTGCCAATCTAAGGTTAGGTGAGAGGGAGGAGAGATGGTTGTCAAGGACTGGAATGTTTCAATTATACAGGATAATTTCTGGAGATCTGATGTAAAATACTATAAGTTAATATATTACATACTTGAAATTTGCTAAGAGAGTAGATTCTAGGTATTGTCACTATGTATGCCACACACACACACACACAGATACACACACATGGAGAGGATCAAAGATAGCGGAACAGTAAGCAGCAGAGTAAACAGTCTCTCTGAGAGAAACAGTTCAGATGCTGGAATACAACATCATGGAGAGGACAAGAAGGAAGTGGGTCCTCTGGACCCAGGAAGAATCTAAAATATGAATTGAAGCCCACAAAGAGAATAAAAGGAATTTAAATGAAGAAGAAGGTGGTGGCTGGCAGTGCCTTAGCCTGGAGCTGGATTCATCCTGTGACAAGAGCTGTTGAGCTTGGAGATGGTCATGGCTGAAGTCACAGTGGCAGTTGCAGTCACAGCCGTGGTTGACCCCAGGGGTCTCTGCAGAGAGGCGCAGGGGGTGAAGGAGAGTGGGGGATGTGGAGATCTGCACTGGCTGGTGGTGAGTGCAGGGAACTTGATTGCCCCACGAGAGAGTGATTGACCGGGTGCCATCTTGGAGTTAGTCAGATTATGCCTGGGGCCAAGACTGCTACCCACTTCTGCTGGCAGTGACAGGTTGTGGGTGGACCCACGGAAGTTGCTTAGACAGGCCAGAAAAACCAAACAGTCATTTGGCAGCTCCAGGTTGTGGTCAGACCCGCGAAAGCTGCTTGGACCAAGGTCCGCTCCCGTGAGCATCTCAGACAACATCGTGTAGGTTCCTAAACAGCTTAGATTTACAGGGCCTGACCAGGTCTGCTCCCATGCAAACTCCAGGTGGCTTGGTACCCAGCTCAGTGGAAAGACACAGGTGCCCAACATCGGATGTATGTGACCAGCACTGGACAGAAAAGCCAAACAGTCTTACTTTGGAGAAGTCGTGGCCAGTGCTGGGGTGTCTGGGACCACACTACCCAGGTGTGTGGAAGAAATCAGGAATATGCCAAGATGAAAAGGAAGAGGGCAATCTCTGGCAACCAACCCAAGCAACGCAAGTCCACAAGAGGTAAACATGGAGGAGATGGAGAATAACACACCTGAAATGACTGAAGTGATGACTACTGAAGTGAAGAAACATCTTCATGAAGCTGTAAGAGAAATTAGAACAGAAATTCTATCCCAGGTAAAAGAACAAATGAAAAACATAATAAAAGAAATATTCAGCATCTCTAAAGAAGACACAGATTTAAAAAAATAGAGGAGCATAGGAATATGAGGGAAACCATGAATGAGCAATATAAAAGAGATTTAGAATGCATGAAACAGATTCAAAGAGATATCCAGGAAATTAAGAACTCCATTGAAAGCTGGCAAAATTACTTGAAAGAAACTGAAGCTAGACTTTCAAAACCTGAAGACAGGTTTGCAGCTTGTGATCATGAAAGGAAAGATCTCTTAAAAATAACAAGGACTCAGGAAGTCACAATTCAACAGCTGCTAGATAAGTCAAAGAAGTATAACT
>RJWT010011277.1:0-17017 GCA_004365215.1 Cuniculus paca
GGAAGCAATGAAGGAAGGAAAATAGGGAGGGAGGAAAAAGGGGTGGGATGCAAATACTACCATCACTTTGGCAGTTTGTTAAAAAGTGAAACATGCACCTGAAAGTTGACCTAGCCATTCCAAGTCTAGAGATTTCATCTAGAAAGATGAATATATGTCTCTGTAAGGACATATACATGGGCGTTGCTCATTTCTCGGTAACAGCCGAAGTAGGTACTGGTACTGTTTCACATGGCCATCTGCAATGTCTGGGAGTTTCAGTTGTTCTACATCTTCATCCACACTTGGGATGGTTACTCATTTTAATTTTACCCATCTTCACCACTGCATAGGGTTATCGGATTGTTTTCTTCAGTTTTGATATTAGTAGGGAGTCATTTTTAAATTATTACTTTCACATGAATTGCAGCAAAACTGACTGAAAATGTGGTAACAGTCCCGATATCTCTGAAAAGGTGAATGGAGAAACAAATTATATTGTATGTATACACTGAAATATAAGCAATAAAAAGGGAGAAACTCTGGGACACTCAACCACAGGGATAAATCCCAAATGACTACGTTGAGTGCAGTCCGGGGGAGGGGCAAAGGTGTACTATATACTTTAATTTATATACAATTCCAGGAAATGCAAACTATTAATAGTGTCAAAAATCAGATTACTGGTTCCGGGGGTTAAGAAGCAGAAAGGGAGAAGCCATGCTAGGTCTGGGAGAAGTAGAAAAAGAAGCCAATTCGCCCTTCCCATGAGCCAAGGGGCACGCAGGCTAGGAGACATGAACACCCCACCCCCACCCCAAGCAACCAGCTGATTGGGAGGACAGGCTGAGTTGCTAGCCGCTAAGGTACCAAAAGAACTAAATGCTTGTATTGTTTGATTGACTTTGCAGACCTAGGCCAATAGCCTGAGTATCTATTAGGAGGATAACAGAATGCAATATAGCATATATGAGGGATTTCCTTCTGTTTTGTATTTGAAATTCAATACTGTTCTCACTGTGCGGTTTTGTTTAGATTTATTGTTGTGTTTTATTTAATGTTCTGGTTTGATTGGTTTTATTCTGTTTTATGTGATTTCACTATGTCTGATGGTATGGACAACTATTTTGAAGATAAGACATATTATGGTAGCCATTGTTCATTTAATATTATCCTGTATTGACGTTCTTTATCACTTTTTGTTTTGATTGGCTTTTTTCTGTTTATTTTGTTAGATTTTATTCTCTTTAAAAAAAGAAAAAGAGGAAGAGGAAGAGGAGGAAGGGGAAGACGACGAAGAAGAAGACCAGGAAGAGGAGGAGGGTGCTCCCGCTCCCTCTCCTTTTCCTTTTTGCCTGCTAGGCTCCGTGGCCTAAAGACCAGGAAGGAAGCCCGGACCCGCCTCTGCCCGCGCGCCCCCAGGATGGTCCCGGAAGGCGGCAGGGCGGGCTGCAGGCTCGGGCTCCAGAGCGAGGGGCACGTGGGGCGCGCGAGCTCAGGTCCGCCCTCCGGGACACCGTAGCGGCGGCACAACGAGGCGAGGGCGAGAGGCGCTTGCTTTCCTCATTCACTCTCAGCCACCGCTGCCCTCCCTGTCACCTCACCTCTCCAGTCCACGCACTGCAGGATACAGGAGTGTTCCCTGGTCCGCGCCCACGCGCTCCCTTCCCTCCTTTGACAGCATCTCCACGGGGCGAGAAAGAAACCTCTGCGGGCCTCTGGGTTCCCCGCGTGAGTTGGCCCTAGCACTTGAAGGAGGAAGTCTCAGCCGGGCCAGCCTCGCCCTCGAGCCTTCTAAATCCTGGCGATCCGCATTGGTCACGCGGAATAACTCTTGGCCAATAAGAGATTTTGTTGCAATGGCGTCTCAACCAATCATGTCTTGGCAACGTGCTGTGCTCAATCTGCTGTAAGGACGGGAATGCTGGGCTTTTGTCCATGCCACAGGTGGGTTTGGAGGGCCCTCTTAGCTTCTGGAGAGCAGAGTCCACAGGGAGGCAAAGAAATCTTACCTTTACCTCTAGCAAGCTGGTAAAATCCAGATCAGTTGCTAGAGCACAGAATTGGGGCTGGGGGCAACTGAGAGGTGGTAAAGTTAGAGTAGGGAAAAGCTGAGTGAGGAAAAGCTTAGTGTACTTCGGTAAAAGTTTGAAGATTAGAATCAGGTCACAACTACTGGATTCTTCTTCAGGAATGGATTGAACTTCAGAAGAGTGGGAACCAAGTTAGATAATTTGCAGTTGTCCAGCGTAGAGTTGATGGAACCTGAGGTGGGGAGATGGCAGATGGAATAAAGCGAACGAAGAGATTTGGAAACTGTCTAAGAAATAGAAATAACAACTGTGGAAATGGAATGGATACATGAATGATCAAAAAGGAAGAATCCATATTAATTCCTAGATAAGTGCCTTATATAGGAAGTTGAATTTTGGGAACACATTCTGAAATCACAGTTTCCAAAGGGGAAGCAGGTTTACTTTTAATTTTCATCATAGTGATTTTGAGGAAACTGAAGATACTCATTTAGAGAGTGGAGGATAGACAGTAGTTCCATGTATGAATTCTATGTTCGGGGAAGTTAGATTTTTTCACTGTAAGGTACATGAAGTTATCAAGCAGAGATAATATCATCCACGCCTATTAGTAAGAGAAGGAGTTTAATGGCAAAAATCTGAGAAACTTGAACACTTAAAGTTAGGCAGAAGGAGCTAGCCATCTAGCTCAGAGGTAGAGTGCTTGCCTCCCATCTGCAAAACCCTGGGTTGGACCTCCAGCGGTGGGAGAGGGATGTTAGGTAGAAAAGGAACCTCTAGATAACCTCTAAATAAGCAGAGATGTAGCAGGACAGCCAAGGAGATGTGGTGTCATGGATGCTAAGAGAAGCTAATGTTTACTATGGGACCTATCAAATGTGTTAGATTGTGCCCTGTAACCCTCTTTGCTCTCAGTAGTTTTCTATCCTTTTACTCTGCTTTACTATTTTTCATGAAATATGTTGCTATGAAAACTGTTTTATATATTTTCTTGTAAGTCTATTATATTCTTAGCCTTTCAGAGAGCAAGAGATCTAAGTGTTATGTGATGATACACATTCAATAAATCTGAAGAATTAAGAATTAGAAGTCTAGATTGCATGTAAATGGCACAGTAATCTCTAATGACTTTGGCAAGAGCAATGTGAGGAATGATTAGAATAAAAATAAGATTTTAGTAAGGAGAAGAATGACAGAGTAAAGGAAGTAGGAACTTCTAACAGTAATGACTTTTTAAAGAAATTTAAATTGATAGGAAGATAAAAAACAATACATTTTATTTATTGCCAGACCAATGCATATGACTCATTGTAATATCCCAAATGAACTCAGCTATGCCTTAGTTACCAATACCTGAGTACCAAAGTAGCACAAATTCAGCAGCTTAAAACAGTTGAGAGATTTATACTTTCACAGGCTCACATTGGCAATAATTTGTATGTCTCCTAACTGGGTCCTCTTTCTGGCTCAGTGCTTCTTATAAGGCTACCATCAAGTTATTGGATGGGATCGTAGTCATCTCAAGATCGACTAGATGTAGATTGTCTTCCCAGCACACTGAAGTGATTGTAGACACGTTTAGTTCTTCACTAGCTTTTGTCTGGAGGCCTCCTTCGCTTTGTTCTCCAAAGGGGACAGTGCAAGAAGACAACTGGGTTTCATCAGAAAAAATGAGTACAAGATGGAAGCCAAACTCTTTGTCACCTAATCTCAAAAACGCCATCTCATCAGTTTTGTCATATTCTCCTCATCAGAAGTGAGTAAGTAGGTCTGGTTCACACTGAAGTAGAGAGAACTAGTTCAGGTCATCAATACCAGGAGTTGCAGACCATTGGAAGCCATTTTCTCAGCTTATCACAGGTGAGAACAATAGATTATCTTAATAAACTCATTTAGTGGTTTTCAACAAGCAACTATGTAACATTTTCTGTAGTAAAATATTGCATTATCTTTACATATAGTGTTTTTTTCTTAAGGTGGTAAATGTTCCAAAATATTGAGTGTAATTATAACTGAACAACTTACCATTGAATCTTTTTTTTTATTTTAAAGAGAATAAAACCAAACAAAACAGAGTAGAACATAACAAAGCAGATCAGAACAGAACAATGCAAGCAATATAGGACTTCAAAACAAGACAGACAGAAATCAACAATGGCTACCATCGTGTCCCTTGTTTACTTTGAAATAGTTGTTCATACCTTCATACACAATAAATTCAAACAAAATAGAATAGTATAAAACTGATCAAAACAAAAGAATGAAAGCATTACAGGCTTTCAAACCAGCCAGTAAGGAGTCACAAAAGGCTACCATAATGTCTCTTGTTTTCTTCAAAATAGCTGTCCACACCTTCTCATATATTGCAATCAAATAATAGAGAACCAACTAAAACCAAAGAAATCGAAGAATAAAAATATAATTGGACTTCAAAACATGATGATAAGAAATCAGCAATGGCTACCATAATGTCTCATTTTCTTTAAAGTAGCTGTTCATGTCATCACCTTTAATAAAATCAATTCTTGTAAACTCTTTAGGAGTAGTTCTAGGCATGTATAACCTATACATGCACATGTATCCTTTCTGTGTTAGACAGAATAACAAAACAAAACACAAGAAAAAGAAAAAGAAAAAAAAAGACAAATACTAATAATGGCCCAAAGCAATAACAATATAGGCTTTCAAAACAAGGAGGTAGGAAGATACCAAAGGTTGTTGTTTTGTATAGTTATCTCAAAAGAGTTACTCAGATTACCAGATATAGACATGCAAAATTGATCTAATCCTATGAATGTTAACTGTTTTGTTCTAAGAACGAATAGAATTAGTAGTACAATTATCTTAGCTATCGTAAGTGTGTGTATATATATATATACTCATTTATATCTTTTTCTTTTCCCTTCTATCCTTTTCTTCCCTGAGTTTTTTCCTTTTGAGCAGTTTCTTATCCTTTCACAATATTTACTGAAGATTTTGTATCTTATTTACTGTTTCAGTTTCTTACACTAGGGAGATGATATGGTGTTTACACATGTGGGTTTGATTTATTTCACTTATGAGTATGGTCTCAAGTCGCATCCATTTACTTATAAAAGCCTCAGTATGATCCTTCTTTATAGCTGAGTAGTACTCCATTGTATAAAAATACCACATCTTTTTTATCCATTCATCCATTGATGGACACTTGGGTTGTTTCCAAGATTTGGCTGTTACAAATTTTCTGCTATAAACATGGGTGTACATATATCACTGTGGTGTGATGTTTTCAGTACTTCTTGGAATATGCCCAGAAGTGGAATAGCTGGGTCAAATAGGACTTCCAATTCCAGCTTTTTGAGAAACCTCCAGACCGATTTCCACAGTGGTTGCACCAGTCTACACTCCTACCAGCAGTGCAGAAAAGTTCCTGTTTCCCCACAGCCACTCCAGCATTTGTTATTGGTAGATTTCTTGATCTTGGCTGTTCTTTTTGGAATGGTTTTAATTTGCATTTCTCTGATGAACAATGATGCTGAACGTTTTTTTCACGCATTTATTTGTCTTTTGTATTTCTTCAGCTGAGAAGTGTGTTTTCATCCTAGATACCCATTTTTGGATTGGGTCTTTCAATTTTGGGGGCCTGATTTATTTTAGTTCTTTCTATGTTCTAGGTACAAATCCTTTGTCTGAGGGACAGCTGGCTAAGGTTTTTTTTTTTTTTTTTTTTTTTTTTTTTTACCAATCCATGGGTTTTCTTTTCACTCTGTTGGAGATTTCTTTTGACATGCAAAAATTTTCAATAAGACAAGATCCCAGTTGTTGACTCTAGGAAGTATTTCCCGTGAAGTTTGGGTTTTGTTCATGAAGTCTCTGCCTACCCCTATGTCTTCAAGATTCCTACCTACTTTCTCTTCTAGCAGATTTAGTGTTTCTGTTCTAATATTTAGATCTTTGATCCATTTTGACTTTAGTTTAGTGCATAGTGATAGGCTTGGGTCTAGTTTTAGTTTTTGGCATATGGAAAGCCAGTTTTTCCAGCACCACTTATTAAAGAGGCTTTCTTCCAGTGAACATGTTTGGCCCCTTCTTCAAAGAGAAGGTGGCTGAGTGTGTTTGTAGTTGTGGGTATATCTTCTAACCTATTCCACTGATCTTCAGATCTGCTTTGATGTCAGTACCATGCTGATTTCATCACAGTAGCTTTGTAGTATAATTTCAAGTCAGGGATTGTGATGCCTCCTGCCTTGCCTTTATTGCCCAGAATTGCCTTTGCTATTCTAGGTCTCCCCTGGTTCCAGATGAATTTTAAGAATGATTTCTCTAAGTCTAAGAGGTATGCTAATGGTATTTAGGTTGAAATTGCATTACATCTGTATAATAATTTTGGAAAGAATTTTTTTTTTGTGGCACCGGGGATTGAACTCACGACATTGCGCTTGCTGGGCAGGCACTTAGACCGCTGAGCTAGATCCCCAGCCCTTGTATAACAGTTTTGGGAGAATGGCCATTTTCACAATGTTTGTTCTTCCTCTCCATGAACAAGGAATGTCTTTCCATTTTCTGAGATCCTCTTCAATTTCTTTTTTTAGAGTATTGCAATTTTCACTGAATAAATCTTTTACTTCCTTTATTAGATTGACTCCTAAGTACTTCATTTTTTTGGATGCTATTGTGAAGAGTGTGGTTTGTCTTATCTCTCTCTCAGTGAGTTTGTTGTTTGTGTATAGGAATGCTATTGATTTTTGAGTGTTGACTTTGTATACAGCTACCTTACTGAATTTGGTTATTATATCTAGCAGTCTTTCGATGGAGTTTCAGGGGTCATCTTTGTAAAGTATCATGTCATCTGCAAATAACGATAATTTAACTTCTTCCTTTCCTATCTTTATTCCTTTTATTTCTTTCTCTTGTCTAATTGTTCTGGCTAATGTTTCTAGCACTGTGTTGAATAGGAATGGTAATAGTGTGCATCCTTGTCTTGTTTCCAATTTTACAGTGAAAGATTTCAGTTTTTGAACATTTAATGTGATGCTGGCTATTGGTTTGTCATAGATGGCTTTTATCAGATTGAGGTAAAGATCATGTATTCCGATTTTCCATAGGGTTCTTAATATAGATGAGTGTTAGACTTTATCAAAAGCTTTTTCTCTGTCTGTTGAAATGATTATGTGATTTTTATCTTTGGCTCTGTTGTTTTGGTGTATTACATTTATTGATTTGCGTATGTTGAACCATCCCTGCATTCCTTGGATGAATCCCACTTGGTAGTGGTATAGAATTTTCTTGATGACTTGCTGCATTCTGTTTGCTAGCATTTTATTGAGGATTTTTGCACCTATGTTCGTTAGGGAGCTTGGCCTGTAGTTCTCTTTTTTGGTTGGGTCTTTTTCTGGTTTTGGTATTAGGGTAATACTTGCTTCCAAGAATGAGTTAGGGAGACTTCCTTCGCTTTCTAATTCTTTGAAGAGTTTGAGGAGTGTTGGCATAAAGTCTTCCTTGAATTTCTTGTAGAATTCAGCTGTGAATCCAGCAGGACCTGGGTCTTTCTTTCAAGATCAGACGAGATCAGGTGCACCTTCAGGGTGCTATGGCCATAGACCTGGGCTTTTCTTTGTTGGTAGGGTTCTAATTACATTGTCAATTTCCTTACCTGAAATTGGGTTACATCTTCTTGATCCAGCTTTGGTAATTCATATGTTTCTAGAAATCTGTGCATTTCTTCTGTTATTGAACCTATGAGAGTAAAGAGTTTTGAAGTAGGTATTGATGATCTTCTGTATTTCCACAGGGTCTGTAGTGATTTCATCCTTTTCATTCCTTATTGCATGAATTTGAGTTTTTTTCTTTCCTTTTTTAAATAAGGTTGGCTAGGAGCTTATCAATTTTATTTATTCTTTCAAAGAACCAACTCTTTGATTTGCTGGTTCTTTGTATTATTTTCTTAGTCTCAAATGCATTGATTTCTGCTCTGATCTTTATAATTTCCTCCCTTCTTTTGGCTTTGGATTTCACTTGCTCTTCTTTTTCTAGAGGTTTGAGGTATAGCAACAGGTTGTTTATGTGTGTTCATTGCATTTTCCTGATGTGGGAATTCACTGCAATAAATTTCCTACTGAGGACTGCTTTCATTGTATCCCACAGGTTTCATTAAGTTATATTTGTATTTTCATTTGCTTGTAGGTATTGTTTAATTTCTTCTTCAATTTCCTCTGTGACCCATTGATTGTTCAGGAGTGTATTATTTAATTTCCATGTGTTTGTAGAGTTTTTGCAGTTTCTTTTGTCATTAATTTCCAGTTTCATGGCACTATGATTAGATAATATTCATGAAATAATTTTGATTCCTTTGCATTTATTTAAGCATGTTCTATGGTCTATTTTAGAGACTGTGCCATGTGAAGCTGAGAAGAATGTAATATTCTGATGTTGTTGGATGGAATACTCTGTAGACATCTACCAAGTCTATTTGTTCACAAGTCTGATTCATTTCTGTGATTTCTTTGCTGATTTTCTGCCTAGTTGATCTGTCTCTTTGTGTCAAGGGGGTGTTAAGGTCTCCCATTATAATTGCATTGTTGTTTATTTGATTTTTCATTTCTATTAATATTTGTTTTATATAGCTGGGTGTTCCCATATTTGCTGCATATATATTTAAGGTTGTTATTTCTTCCTCTATGAGTTTTCCCCTAACCAGTATGTAGTGACCTTCTTTGTCTCTTTTGATCATTCTTGGTTTGAAGTTCATATTGTCTGTGAACAAAATAGCTACTCCTGCTTTTTGGGGGGGTTCTTGTTGTATGAAGTATTTTTTTTCCATCTTCTGACTTTCAGTCTATGAATCTCTTTTTGGGTTAGATGGGTTTCTTGTAGACAGTAAATGGTTGGCTGTTGTTTCTTGATCCATTCTGCCAGTCTGTTTCTTTTAATTGGTGAATTGAGGCCATTTACACTAATGGTTACACCTGATATATACTGGCTTATTTTTATCATGTTATCTTTCTGCTGTGGTTTTCTTACCTTTTCCCTCTGTTTAATTGTTTGCCCCGCTTGGTGGTTTTTTCTGTTGGTGTTCTTGAAGTCATAGCTTTTTTTAATGTTTCTCTAGACTATCTTTCAGTATTCCTTGCAGGGTTGGTTCAGTGGTCATGAAGTTCTTCAGCTGCTCTTTGTCATGGAAGTATCTTTTTTATCTATCAATTTTGAACGATAGTTTTGCAGGGTACATCAGTCTGGTCGGAAGTCATTTTCCTTTAGGATTTGAAATACTTCACTCCATGCTCTTCTTGAGTTCATTGTGTTGAGAAGTCTGCTGTGATTCTGATGGGCATTCTTTTATGGGTGATTTGTTTCCTTTCTCTAACAGCTATTAATGTTCTGTTCTTATGTTGAATTTCTGGGGTGTTAATTTTTATATGTCTGGGTGTTGATTTATTTTGGTTATGGCTAATTGGAGGTCTTTATGCATCACATATCTGAATGTCAGTTTACTTTCTCATGTTTGGAAAATTTTCAGCTGTCATTTCTGCAAATAAGTCTTTTTATATCATTTGTGTTATCTCCTTTTTCGTTTATACCTGTCAATCTTATATTGATTTTCTTTGCATCACCTTGTGACTGTTGAATTTTTATTTCCTAATTCCTTGTTATTTTTAAAAGATACTTCTTTCTTGTTCACTAGTTGCAATCTTGTCTTTGAGTCTGAAAGTCTATCTTCACATTCATTGAGGTGGCTTTGCCAAATTTCAATGGAAGTTTTCATTTCCTGAATATCTCTTTGAATGTTTCATGCATTCTATTTCTTTTTTGTATTCTTCATTCAAGGTTTTCATCATTTTGCAGTGCTCTTCTATTTTTTTTTAACTATGTCTTCTTTAGATGTGTTCAGCATTTCTTTCATTGTGTTTATCATTTCTTGTTTTACCTGGGAGATTATTTCTAATCTGAGTTCCTTTACAGCTTCATGAAGTTTTCTTTAGTTCAGTTGCTATCATTTCAGAAGTTTCAGGTGTATTGCTTATAGTTCCTTCTGTGTCCATTTCTCTTAGGCTGGATGTGTGAGGTTGTATTTTGCTGTTTCATTTCGTCCTTTTCCTGTATTCCCCTGTGGCAGCTGAATGCAAAGTTTCAGTTGTTTCCTGGGTTGAGGATGGCTGTCTGTACTGCAGGGTGTTTCCCCAGTTGACAGGGGGTCATTAGACAAGCCTTACCGGATCTCTGTGGGCAATAGAGCCCTCCCTAAGTTGAGGGAGTATAGTGGGTGGACCTTCAGCACATCCCACTTTGTATGCCAAGGCTCTCCAGCTGCTTGAGTTTGCTGCGTGGGGCCCCACAAGGCCGCATGTGGGGTCCCATGGCTATGCAGTTAGGTGAAATTCACTGTGCATACCTTCAGTTCATGCCAGGCCCACTGCTGAGGCTGCCCCACTGCTTGGAGTTGCCGGGTGGGGCCCAGGCAGGACTCTGGGTCTGTTCCAAATCTCCCTGATTGTTTGGGGAGGTTAGGCAGGGCCCTACCAAGTTGTTCATGAGGTCCCGAGCTTCAGGGCTGGGTGGAGATTGCTGTGCGCATGTTTAGCTTATGCCAGGCCTACTGCCGAAGCTGCCTAGCTGCTTGGTGTCACTGGGTGGGTCCTGGGTAGTATTCCTGGGGTGTTCTGAATCTTTTTTTTAAACCAGTGTGATTTTTAAATGTGATTGGCATTGCACCTGCTACTAATCACCTCTCCCTAATCTCAGTTATTGTAAAAATGATAGGAATTTTTTTCTACTCAGTCATCTATTAATTTCAGGACTCACACATCCAGAGATTTTTATTTCATAGACTGCAAGAAGTCTCTTTTTTATGTATCAAGATTTACCTCTGATAATATGACTTGTACATACCAAGTAATTCTGCAGTTCTTGCATTATGATCAGCAAAGTAAATGCTGAAAAATGAGAGAACTTGTCATTGCTTCATCTTTAGTTTCAGCAAAAAGAGCTTTAATTTTTTTTAAAAGCAAAATCATTCTTTTTTCTCTGTAATTTAATTTAGTATGCTTAGGAATCTGATAATATCAGCAATAATTCAAATATGTGAGCCAGTGAACATCTTAAAAATTGGGTCTTCTTATTCTAAAAGGTCCTTGCAGTGAGGAAGCACCTAAGTATAGGTCTTTGTCAAAAGGTTCTGACCTGTTATAAAAAGTCAGTATCCCAGTGGGGCACGGTGGTGCCTGCCTGTAATCCTAGGACTCAGGAGGCTGAGGCAGGAAAATTGCCATGACTTTGAGGCTAGCCTAGGCTACTAATGGAGTTCAAGGCCAACCTGAACTCCATAGTGAAACCCTATTTCAAAAAGATAATAAATAAATAAATAAATAAATAAATAAATAAATAAAGTCAGTTTCCCAAAGCCCATTATTGCCAGTTTCACTTCTCCTTCTCCTCCTCCTCCTCTTTTCCCCCTTTCCCTTTCTCCTCTTTCTCCTCTTGCTCCTCCTTCTCCTCTTCCTCCTCTTTCTCCTCCTTTGCCGCCTCCTACTCCTGTTCCTTCTTCTCCTCTTCGTCCTCCTCCTTCTCCTCTTCCTACTCCTCCTCCTTCTCCTCTTCCTTGTCCTCCTGCTTTTCCTTTCTCCTCTTCCTCTTCCTCCTCCTACTCCTGTTCCTACTCCCTTCCTCCTCCTACTCTGTTCCTCTTCCTTCTCCTCTTCTTCCTCCCCTTCTCCTCTCCTCCTTCTTAATTTTTGTATGAGCTAATGAAATATGAATACAACGGATTGCTATTCTTACAAAGAAGAGAATGCTTATGAAATACTCAGTATAAACAAATAGATTCAAACAAAATGCTTATTTAATGAGGTAACTAAGATCATTTTTATAAAAGATGGGGAGAAAATATAACAATGTAAAACTTTGTCTATTGGGAGTATTTGGAAAAAATTTCATGTCAAAGATCCATCCATACGGATTTTAATTTAGCTTACTTTACATATTCAGACTATTGTCTAAATATAATCACTTTTGTCTGACCTCTTTGCTGAGCATAATTATCTTGAAGTTTCTCTAGGTTCCATGTATCAATTCCCTTTCATTGCTGAGGAGTATTCCACTATGTGGATATACAATTTATTTATCTACTGATGTGTTGATAGATAATGAATTCCTAGTTTTTGGCTATTACAGTTAAAGCTGTTATAAAAAGTCATGCACTAGTCTTCGTATGGCCATATGCTTTTATTTCTCATAGGTTCATACCTGGAATAGTGGAACATAAGTATGTGTTTCATTTAAGAACTAATAATTTTCCAAAAGCATTTCATCCTGCCAGAAGCAGGGTTGAGTGCATCAGTTGTTTGTTCCATGTTTTTTCTTATCCCCTCTTATACTTTCTTGTGCATTATTTGAACATTATTTAGTACTCCATGTTAATTGACATTGCAATTTTTACTTTATCTCTTCATATATATGTGTTTACATATAAATAAATTTAATAGTTGCTGTAGGAGTTACAAAATACAAATATAACTTTTAATTGTCTGCTTATTTTACTGCTTCATTTGATAGGTAGCAACGTTGTCATCCTTTGCTCTCTTGCCTAGATCTTGTTGTCTTATATATTTATATATATCATAGGCAATGTCATAAGTTTTGTTTTCAATCATCAAGTATATCTTAAAAGAAAGAACCATCTATTATAGTAATCTAGATATTTATCATCTCTGTTGCTTCCTCTTCATTCCTGGTATCCCAAGTTTCCTTCTTATATCATTTCCCTTCTGTCTAAATAGCTTTGCTTCTCAATTCTTTCAGAGTAGATCTGATGGCTTCATGTTTTATAGAAAGGAATCTGCAGTTATTCAAACATTTTTTCCTCTATAGATAATTTGACCTTTTCCTCTTAGATGTTTAAATATTATCTTCAGTTTACAACAATTTGATTACAATGTATCTGAACATGGATTTATTTGACTTTATCCTATTTAGGATTAGTTCTGCTTTTTTAATTTGTGACTTTATGTCTTTTACAGCTTGAGAAGTTTCAAGCCATTTTTTCTACTATTTTCTTGGTACCATATTTTTTCTCCTCTCCTTCTGGAACTCCAGGGTCAGAAGTATTAGTTTTTCCCAATTATTTCTCTGGTCTCTGAAGCTCTGTTCTCTCCTTCACCCCATTTTTTTCCCTTTGTTGTTAGATTGTGTATGTTCATTAACTGTGTGCAAGTTTCTCTGTTAGTTGAAATCTACATTTAGGCCATTAAATTAAAATAATTTTATGTTTCAAAGTTCTGAAATTTCTATTTGCTTATTATTTGTTCTATTTCCTTGCTGAGAGTTTTGATTTTAAATTTCTTTCAAATGTGTTCACAATCACTTGCTTATGCATTTTCTAATGCTATCTTGAAACCTCTGTCTGATAATACACCATCCTGTGTCAAATCAGCTTTGACCTCTATTGCTTGTCCTTTCCTGTGCAAGTTGAAATAAATTTTCATGATTGTCATATGTAGAGTAATTTTGGGTTGCATTCTAGATATTTTGATTACTCTGTTATGAAACTCTGGGTCTTGTTTTAATCTTAGGAAGAACGGTAATATTTTTGTTCTAAGGGATGATTGGCAAGATTCAGTTCAGGATGAAAATATATATATATATTTCAGTTGCATTTTCAAGGACTTTGTAGATCTGTCCAGGTGTGTGCCATTCAGACTGTAACCTGAGTGGTGTTGGTTCATCCTTTTTTTCGAACTTTTGTATCATATTCAAGATTAATCCATGCATATTCTACTCAGGAATGAGTCTAAAAGGTTATAGACACTTTTCTGGGATCAGTATCCTGAGCTCCTTCATCTCTATGCTTCCCTTGATATTTCTAAATCTTCTAGAACTGCCCTTTTTTGGTTGTCTGGTCTAAAACTTTAGGCTTTGGTTGCTGTTTTCTACCATATACTTCCATTTTTTGGCCCCTGGTTCAGCTTAGAAGTGAAAGGCAGGTAAGACACAATGGGTTTGATTCCACCTTGTTGAGATCCAAGCTCTGATAAAGATATGACATGACTTTATTTAAATATGCTTAATTGTTGAATCCAGCCTTTCTAATTCTACCTAAGGGAATTTTAAACAATCCTGTAATTTAAGCTTTGTACACTAGGTGTCCCCAGTTTAATTAGGTAGAAATAAACTTTGTGAAAAGTTTCAGTCTGTAAATAACTTTGTAAAAAGTTAATAAATGCTTTAAACGAAATTTAAGCTAATACTTCAGATGAAAGATTATAGATAGAACTGTTACTATTTTAAAAGTTTAACAACCCTTACAAATCTATAAATACTTGTAAATGTGTAGTAGAAAACTTTAATATTACCTGTGATTTTCATACTATATGCTATCTTGGTGAAGAATTTATTTATGATAAATTATTTTCTTATTGTCAAGCTTTATCTTTATTTTCTCTCTTTTAATATTTAAAAGGTTTGGGAACTGTAGTTAAACAAAGACAGAGATGCTGAAACAATCCATGAAAGTGGAATTAACACCTTTGACATTGAACCTGCTGAAGGGAGATAGAAAGTTTATTATATTTATATTATCAGTTTTTCTTTCTGAATCATACTACAGTTTCTTCTCAGATTAATCCTGTAGAAGCTTCATAAAAAAAGTCTTGTTTAGCATTTTTCAATTCATGACTTCATTTAAAACAATGTCAACACCAGCTCAGTGGGAAGGCAGATGCAGACCCTGTTCCCATGTGCACCTCAACAGACACTGGGATGCTTCTGCCCCAGGTAACCAGCAAGGGCTGGGAAAAACAGAAGGGGGCCCTGTACCAGAGCACCCAGTGGCCACCATTGGATACCCATGGCCATCACTGGCCAGGAGAACCTAACAGTCACACTCCAGAGAAATTGTAGCCAATGTGGGAAGTCCTTGGGACCCTTCCTTGTTTGGAAGAACCCAGAAAAATGTCAAGACAAAGAAGCAAAAGGTAGTCCCTGGACTCCAACTAAGCAGAGCAAATCCGGTAGATAAAAACATGGAAGAGATTGGGAGTCACACACCTGAAGTTTCTGAAGTGATGGCAACTGAAGTAAAAAGACAACTCCTTGAGACTGTAAAAGAAATTACAAGAGAAATAATATCCCAGGTAAAAAAAAAAGAAATGAAAAACATAATAAAAGAATTACTAAGCATCTCTAAAGAAGACATAGATAAAAAATAGAGGAGTATAGAAAAATGCAGGAAACCATGAATGAACAATATAAGAGAGATTTTGAATGCATGAGACAGATTCAAAGAGATATCCAGGAAATTAAAAATTCCATTGAAAGCTAGCAAAATTGCTTGAAAGAAACTGAAGATAGACTTTCAGTCCTTAAAGATAGGTTTGAGGCTTGTGATTGCAAAAGGAAAGACCTCTTAAAAATAATGAGGAACCAGAAAATAACAACTCAATGATTGCAAGATGAAGTGAAGAGAAATAATTCACGAGTGATAGGTATCAATGAAGAAGCAGGGGTCACACAAATGATATTAAATTCCGTTTACAGAAGCAATAGCAGAATACTTCCCAAATATGGGAAAAGGACATGATATTCAGATAATTGAGGCATATAGAACTCCAGCTAGCCATAACCAAAATAAATCTACACCCAGACATATAATAATCAAGATCCCAGAAATTTAGCATAAGAACAATATTAAACACTATTAGAGAAAAGAAACAGATCACTTATAGAGGAAAACCCATCAGAATCACAACAGACTTCTCAACACAAACCATCAAGTCAAGAAGAGCTTGAAGTGAAATATTTCAAGTCCTGCAAGAAACAACTTCCAACTCAGATTGACGTATCCTACAAAACTATCTTTCAAAATTAATGAAGAAACAAGATACTTCCATGACAAAGAACATCTGAAGGAATTCATGGCTGCCAAACCAAACCTACAAGGAATACTGAAGGACATTTTAGAAAGAGATAAAAAAGACCATGGTTCCAGGAACAGTGACAGAGGGGGATCACCAAGTGGGGCAGACAACTGAATGGAGGGAAAAAATACACAGCCAATGGCATGAAATGGCAGAGACAAGCCACTGCATGTTGGCCATAACCATTAATGTAGATGGCCTCAATTCACCAATAAAAAGAAACACAGGCAGAGTAGATCAGGAGACAAGATCCATCAATATGCTTTATTCAAGAAAAACATTAACTCAAAAAGGAAGTTGATAGACTAAAAGTCAAAGGAAGAAAACAATGCTGTATGTGACTGGGAAACAAACAAACAAAAAATAATAAGGGTAGCTTGCCCATCAGCTGCAGAATGAATAAGAAAGATCTGGCATTTCTATACAATGGAAAGCTACTCAGCTATAAAGAAAGATAACCTTGAGGCTCTTTTAGGTAAATGGATACAACTTGAGATTATGCTCCTGGGTGAAATGGTTCTGAGTCACATGGGTGAACATCTCTTATGGTTAATACATGGTGTCAACTTGGGAAGTTTAGAAATTTAACTGAGAGACTTAGCAGGGAGCCAGGGTTCTTACTTTGTAAATATTCTCATCCTGTGCAAAGGAGGGCAGGGAAATTTTGTGAGTGTTACAACCATCCTGAAGGTTTGGAAGGGGTGGCCTGTGTACAATTTAAGGGCAGAGAAGAGGCTGGTTTGGCTCTTTTGCTCTGGCTGCTGCCTTGAAGTGTTGCCCTGTGCCATGCCACCCTGCCTTGGAGCCAGCTGATTATGGACTGAAATCTGAAACTGTAAGCTAAATAAAACTTTCCTTGCTTCACTTTGGGTGTCAGGTGTTTTGTCCCAGCAACGAGAAAAGTAACTGAGACAACATTGTATTGTCTCCCTAGCAAAAAAACTAAAGAAATTAGTGGGATCCAAAATGTACACTAGAGGTAGCAAAAGTGAAAGGGGAGAAGATGTATTGCTTTCATTGTTCTGTTTAGCTTGGTTTTATTCTGTTTTGTTATGTTTGATTTTATTATATTGATGGCACGGACAGTTATTTTAAAAATAACAAAATGGATTATAGTAG
>RJWT010011278.1:0-23443 GCA_004365215.1 Cuniculus paca
TTCTAATAGATGCAGGGGTGATTTGGTTGCAGGAATATGTGAAAACTGTCAGGGCGGGATGCCGAGACTTAAGCATCACAACCACCTCAAAGAATTGACGGTCTATGCTTTGTGGATGTGAAACTTCATCACGCAGGAGATAAAGTGATCCATTCTTTTCCATGTTGACAGGATAGCAATTTGATGTCAATGGTGAGAGTCACATATTCAGACAATAAGATGACACAGAATCTATGAACAGGCCTCTCGTATTTCCAGTGACAACTATTTTCCATGATGCCTAAAATAATTGATATGAGCTGTTAAAAATAATTTAAAGTAAGTGTATCTATTTCTTATGTGACAGATTCTCATGCTTTAGTGAAAATTGGTAATAACCCATTTGCCACTCTGCTCTTTAATATTTTTCTTTAAGCAGAGTAATGATATCTAATTCATGCTATTCAAATATTTATATACATATATTTATATACATATCAGCTCTTTATGGTTATATTAAAAATATTTTTAATTTAAGAATAAACTCTAACATATAAAACAATACATAAGAAAAATAAACACCATGCTGAGAATAATTAAGTGAATAAATATAACTCATTCAAGAAACTATTCGTATAAAAGAAATTGCTGACCTCGTTGTAGGAAAATCTATGTTAGACCAAATTAATGTTTTAACAAGCATCACTGTGACTGATATGGTATTCACAAAGGAAATTTTTCAAGAGTACAAAGTCAAACTTTTTGGTCTCTAGAATTGCCCTTGCCCTCATATAACTAGTCACTGTACTTGAGAAATTAGAATAAATTCTTTGACAAGAGCTTCATATGCTTCTACTCAGTTCCACATTCTAATAATAAAAAATTGGACACTCATAGAATTAGTAACCAAACAGCACAGATTCTAAACTTGAAATATTATTTCAAATTTCTCAAAGAGAAGATTTATTATAATTACTGAATATAAAGTATTACTAACTCAAAAGAGGACCATTTAGAAGAAAGTAAGTGGCTGAAAATAGGAAGTTATAAGGTCAGAGGTTTGAATTTACATTTTGTATTCTTCCAAGGAAGTGAAATCTATGCTAAGAATAAAATATAGAACAGAATTTCCTAATGTATTTTAAGTTGATTAAAGCTACTAATTCATGCTATTAAACTTACCCAGGAAAACTACACAAAGCTCCCAGAAATATGAATTTTATTGTCATATTTGATTTTATCTTGGGTTTTTCTAAATCCAGGCTCTCCATATACTATGAAGTAGGAAAGTGTATTGCTAGTATGGTATTGCAAGAAGTGTTATAAATGCCCCAGTCAGAGTTGAGACCTTACTCTGAACTCATTCACGCAAATATCATTGAAAATACACACACACACACACACACACACACAAAATAAAAATGGCAAAAATTATTTTATCCACAATTTTGATGAATTGTGAAGGCAGCTAATTTATAGTACTACAATGCACAGAAAACCTTTAATCCGGTGGAGGGTAGAATATTTAATTGTGATATGCCAACTTGAGTGGATAAACAGATTAGTGCAGCATCTAGGTGCATCTGTGAGGTGTTTCCAGAGATAAGTGAAACATGAGTCAGAAAACTAAGGAAGTAAGATTCTCCCTGATTTTGGGCAGCTCTACCAATAGGCCTGTACATTGGATAGAATAAAAAAGTAATGGGAGGAAATTTGCAAACTCCATTCTGCTTGAGCAATTGCCTCATTTGCAGAAGCATAGCAATGCATCTAAGTTCTCCAGGGGCTTAATGGGCTTTTGTTTCCAAACGGTGCTGCAACTGGGTCCTTTTTGTTATAAGGCTTCCAGATTCTTGGACTAAAGAGCTACTGGATCCTCCAGCTCCAGTGCTCTGATGGCCATTGTGGACTCTCCTACCTCTCCCTGTCAGTCTACTAATTAATCCTCTTGCATAATTCTCTTACTAATTCTTTTCATCTAGAGAACACCAACCAATACACAGCGGTAAAACAAAAGAAAAGAAATGTGCATAAGTAGAATCAGTCACACTTTGGGCTGCAAGCAGACCCCGAAATGTGCTGAAAATTTCATTCTGCTGAAACTTCTTTGGTGAAAAAGCTGAGGGTAGAAGTTTTGCTTTCAGGATGAAGATACTGAAGAAATAGCTTAGCTTTAAAGCCTTAAATTTACAGTTTCAGTTCTGCTTCCTTGTTTCTAAATGCTTATGAGAACTGATTTACTAAATTACTTTCAGTAGACGTAGCTCCATAGGAAATCATATTCTAAGATTTTTTTGAGGAAAAAAGTAAATACTGTATAAACATGTTATTTAATAACGTGTTTAATACTTGTATCATAACAAGGCAGAAAGCATAAAGAAGCAAGAGGCTCAAAAAATCATTTCAGCTGCCACGACCTCAGATCTCATGAAATCTGAACATTGTTAAAGGTGCCACATGTTATTACCTGATAGGGTCTGAGGTGGTCGCTCAAGAGGAGATGGGATCTCACATGAGCCCACCAACTAGGTTCTTGACTCAGATCATGGGAAAAACACTTCAGGATGTATCCATGTGATTTATAGGCAGCTTTACCTGGCAGAGTTAGAAGGGTGAACAGAAAAAGATACCAGCTTGACTCTAGGCACTGGAGGGGGTTCCCTCTGATGCAGGGTTTCAGGTTGTCCCACTTACAGATGCATGAGGCCAGCTTTTAGATGTTAGCTGAGATTGGCCAAGATCAGTCTGACTGTTATTTCAGTTCTAGTTCAGTAGCTCTGGAGAAATTCTTGTGTCTTGCAAGGCAATTCCATTCTCATGAGCTGCCTTTTTTGCTTCAGAGGGGGTTCCCTTAGTTCCCATCCTGAAATAATTGCTTCTGCTTCTACTTACTGGTAGTCTGCAAGGCTCTGCTTTCCCTGGAACCAGAAATAATTACAGGTATAGGACAACGGCTGGATTCTTTTAGTTATCACTCCATGGGTGTCAGGACTGGGGCTTTGTAAAAGGCAACTGAATAACCCCATGAAACCTGAAATTTTCCTCAGTTATTCTTCTCTTGGTGCCCTTGATTTTGAAAAAGAATGAGATAAACTACATAGACTTAGGTCTGATAAACGCTGTTTTACAAAATTTTCCTAAATGATTAATTAATTAATTTCTACATAAAGAGTTGAGCAAGGATCTGACCCAGTGTTTTAATATAGTTTGAAAGAAAAAAATTCAGGTTTTTTTTTTGTCTCCTATCTATCTTTATTTCTTCTATCTTACCTCAGTGGTACATGACCTTATTAGATGATTGCAGTAGGGCATAGGCTCCTGTGTCCTTCCTGTAATAACAAGGAAAGATTCAGTGTGAACTACCCCAAAGAAATGGAACACATCCGTGCTTATCTACAGCCTCACAAACAACCAGGTCATGAATATTTTAATTCTGGTCCTGATGCGGACCACCTAAAACCAAATTGTTTAAAAGAATGCACAGGTCAGAGGTAAAGGTTGTCCTCCTCACATTGTTTCTTTACCCCTGATTCTCATGAGATATTAAGATATTTGGGGACCACAGCTATTCCCTTTTAATATCTTTGTCTAATACAGCCTTTGCTGTCTTTGTTTAATATAAAAAAAAATTGAAGGAATCTAGAATCCTGTCTGAGTGAAATCCAGGATAATATTTGAAGCCTGACTAGCCCTCCACATTCTAACTTGGCTCAATGATCCAAGAAGATGAAAAGTGCCTATGCGGGACTACCATCCAACCAACCAACAAACAAATGAGGTTGGTATGCTTTTTTATATATAGAGAGAGATTGTGCATTTATTTATTACTGTCTACATCCATCAAAGTGACTTTTGTGGCTTTATGAACCAAATTCTCTCTTTTTCTTCTTGCCTTTGGGAGTTTCAAGAGGTTTTCCCTCAGCTAGAGCCAACTGTTTCTTTAGATCCAAGAGTTTAGTCACCTCCACAGCAACCTGGTTCTTGTCTGCCTTTCATGCTTTCATTTCTCAGACACTGTTGCCCTGTTTTGTGACTTCATCCATCAGCATTTGAATCTATTGTGACCCAGGTGTTGTAACAGGCTCTAAGGCTGCTGGATTGGATGATGCTTTTGCCTGAAGGCTGGCATGCTTTTACACACACAGTCACCATGCTTTTACTAGCCGAGTCATAGTGAAATGGATGACCCGATTTGCAGAATACAGACCTATTCATACAAGCCATGGAACCACTTTTCTCAAAAGCGAGCTGTGACATTTAAACATTTTAAGCTATTTCATAATCTTAGGTTGGTTTATAAAAGGTACTTTGCAATATCACAGATTAGTATCAAAATTTATTTCTTTCACTTCAAAAATTGTCCTTGTTTCTCTAACTGGAATCAACCAAAAATCCATCTTTAAAAAGCTGTGGAACTAATAGTCCTGTTAGGAATTTTCTACAGAATGAAAATTGATTTATGTACCTTAGCTACCCCATCTCTCATTCTGTCTATCCCAAGGAAACCTTCTCGTTTCTGTTTCTTTGTTGTAGTGCTAACAAAATTTACACCTTTTCTTTCTGTTTATTTCTTCCTAAATTCCACTCAACAGAGTAGAGAAATAACTACTATTTGCATATTCAGGAAAAGAATTTAAATGTCTCAAAAGAATTTTTTCCTACTAATTTCCAGTGACAAACACAGTTCATTTTTTTAAAAGAATACTGTACAACTATGGTTTAGAATAAGACCTACACATATGGTGCAGAAAAAATTATCCAAACAAATCAAGTACAGTAAATGCAATGTTCCATAGAAGATCTCTTTCACTCACATATCTACATTTGTTTTCCTTTTCTTTCAACTCTTATACCAAGCATGGTCCCCCAACACACACACTCGCGCACTCCACATCCAAACATATGCTCAATGAAATGAAAACCAAAATTTCAAGTAGAATCAAAGTATCTGAAGATTCATCACTCATTTTCAGTACAATTAGCATTAACAATGACTATAGTTCACCTGCCAAATTGTTATTCCACCATTCTGGGCAGAATCAAAAGAGAAAGAATAGTAATTTCCCACTATTTTTGTTAGTGGTCGGTTATTTTCCTTGGCCATCAGCCATTTCTTTTTCCTCTTTGAAACAGCCTTCTGATTTTTATTTGATGTCATAGGGAATGTGCCTACTTAATGGCTTTGGGTTTGTCAGATTAATCAAATCAGTTCAGTGAATCACTTACTATATCGCTGACCAAAATGATTAACCTAGGAGTGGGATCACACCAGGTCAATTAGATAGAGCCTTTAAGTGTCTCCTCACTCTATTGTTCAAGAGTCATTTTCTCTCCACTGTGGTTGTAAAGCTAATAGAATATTATTACAGTAGCCAGCAGTCTTTTGCAATGACTATGCGGAGTATAAAATACCGAGAAAGCATAATAAAGAGCTATCTCTTGCTTGAATACTTGCGTCCAATAATAGCTGAAATCAGCTCTATACATGGCTTATCAAAATTTATGCCAACAATCCCAGCACTCGGGAGACTGAGACTGGTGGATCGTTGCGAGTTCAAGACCAGCCTGGGATACAAAGTGAGCTCAAGGGCAGCCTGAATGACATAGTGGGACCCTGTCTCAAAAAGATAAGGGGTGGGGATTTAGCTCAGTGGCCTAAGCACTTGCCTGGCAAGTGCAAGGTTGTGAGTTTGATAACTGGTGCTGCAAAAGAAGAAAAAAGAATTTATGCCAACGTATTCTCTTTTTAATTTAATGCAGCTGAACTCCGTATCTAGTTAATAGCATTCCAACTATACTCAACTAAATATTAAATCAATATCATTTATAATACCACAGAATTTTATTGCCTTTTAGGTTTACAATGAATGTAACTGTTCCTCTGGTTTTTATTATCTACTACTTTTCAGTATGAATGGTCAGTTTGAAGATGTCAAAAAGATGGACTAAATGACAGTCCCTACTTACCACATTTGACTTGCAGCATATTGAAAGTATGACTTTTATTTCTGTTTTTATTTAGCAATTAAGCAGACCAATGATGAGACACAAAGATAAATATGAAAATATCAATTTTAACTATTTTGAATTTGAATTGCAAAATGCTAATAGATTGTTTCAGAGCATAAAATAACACACTGAAAAGAGGAATTCAGTTTAATCTGATGATTTTAAAAATACTGTATTTCAATGAATATACACATAAAATATATTAAGATGGCAATTTTTATTTTTGGTACAGAGAATTGAACTCAGGTCCTCACACTTGCCAGGCATGTGCTGCATCACTGGGCTAAATTCCTGGCCCAATTTTTTTTTTTATGATTGTTATTGTTCAAGTGAAAAATTAGAAACCCTGAGGAAAATTTTTATCTAAATTTCACTTATATGTATTTAATGTTTTTGACTGAATAATTTCATTTTTGTCTGTGTAAAACCTATGAAAGCCAGGTTAATGATGCACTCTCAGAGGCTGAGGCAAAAAGAGACAAATCTCAAGCACATTTTAAAAATTAGATATAAGGCATGAGTATTTTGCACATTTAAAAAATTTTGTTACTTGCTCTTTTGCTGCTGAATTTTAAGAGTTCTCTATATATTTTGGCTACAAGTCAAATCCCTTATGTGATATGTTATTTATAAAGACTTTCTCCCAGTCTATGGTTTTTCTTCCCTTTACCATGATTTTGTAAAATGAAATTTTTAATTATAATAAAGTTCAATTTATAGATTTGTTGTTACATGGACTGGGGTTTATTATCATGCATCAAAATAACTGGTTTATGAGAAGCTTCTCTGAAAAGGAATGTATACAATATCATTCCATTATGACTCTAGCATATTTAAAGTTATTTTAGCAACATAAAGTGGATTAATGATTGCCTAAGGAGTGGAACTTCAAAAAGGATACCTGGAAACTTTGAAGGTAGTGCCTATGATCATTGTTTGGATTGTGGTGTTGAATTTTCAGTGTATAGATACATCAAAATTTATCAAGCTGTTCACATTAAATATGTATAGAGCGCTGTATGTTAATAATTAATACAACTGATTGTACATGGTATGACAACATGTGAATAGTCATCTGCTAGGAGTTCAAATCAAATTGAATAATGCATACTTTATTGTTATTTTTATTGTGTCTTGAATAGCTCTTAAATGATTCTGTGATATAAACTTCTAATTTCTAAATTAGCAGGAAAAACTGGGATTTAGTGATCCTCACAGAAGAATTGAAAAGATAATGAGACATATGGATATTTCAGTTTGTACATTCCAGTTCTATGGTGAAGTCCAGCTTTATTTTTCTTTTTTAACTACAGCGACAGAACTGACGATATCTGCCAGTAATAATCACAGTGACAATATTCCATAACCGATTTCCTTTATTTTCCCCTAGGTGACTTATTATTTCACTGAATTATTGCTAAACTCTGTATTTGCAGCTTATGTATTTCCAGCTAGAGTGCAGATTGTTTATTTTACACAAGAATAACCTTGGAATAACTCCTGGTCATAGTATTCTGATCATCTATTTAGGGAAAGAAAGAAGGGAGAGAAAAAATATGTAAATAAGTGAGGACCAGAAGATATAGGAATGGAAATTAAAATCAATCCTCTTTTATTTTTAAAGATGGTACAGTGACAAAAATCGAAATGTGTTCAGTTCCAAGATAATTTAACTTAATGAAAATTATCAATTTTTAACAACTAGTGCTATTATATTTAGAGCTTGTATTTGTAGAATGCAAGGACATTAAAGGCAGATAAATACATTTACCAATTTAGAAACTTTAAAAAATATACCAATTGAGAGAATTTAAATCAAGGCATTGAACTTTGAATTACAGATTCTTCAATTAATGTATTTATGAAAATAAAGAAAGGGGCCAGGATATAGCTCAGCAGCACAAGAACCTGCCTGGCAATCACAAGGTCATGAGTTCAATCCCCAGTTCGAAATAAATAAATAAATAAATAAATGAATGAAAGAAAGAAAGAAAGAAAGAAAGAAAGAAAGAAAGATGGTTGTTCTTCACTAGTCTTAAAGCTCAAATTATTACTTTCTGTGAAACGAAATTTTAAATACAAGTATCTAAAGGCAGTACAACATACTACTCAAGACTTTAAATAAGAACGACATACTAGTTAAGACTTTAAATAAAAACTAGATTAGTTATGGGGATGCAAATTCACTGAAAATCTGTAGACATGAAAAAATTTAAGTCTCTGTTTTTGATAGGCAGGATCAGTCTTAATTTTCACAATTAAAAGTGGATCACAAAAAAATTACTTTATCTGCAAAATTTCTCTATACTTTTTATCTCATGTAGCATTTGCAGGAAACTAATGCATCTAGACAGATAGATGGAGGTTTGCAAATTCAAATGATGTTCCATTCTTGCCTCTAAAATAACTTTCTCCTTTACTGAGAAGTCAAATCTGTGTTCTACTTCTTTTACATTATTTTCTACAAAACATGAAAACAAACAAGAAGTTCCAAAACTTGTTATATGTATTCAAACAGTCCTTGGAATTAGGTGACTACAAATCATTGGATTTTCTAATCATTTTTCTAAATGATTTTTCAGAGTGTCACAATTGCATTAACAGCATCTAAATGATGTAAAGATGCTTCTATAGTAAATTAACAATATTTTCTTATCTCCATCTCTTCGGCCACTATAACTGTTTTCTTTATCCAAAAATTTGGCAATTCCACATTGTGTTACTGAGACAGGGCAGCTTCTAAGATCTCATATCTTGAAAACTCTGAAAACATTTCCATTGTTTCAAACATCTCTTATCTCACCAAGTTTTCCCAATTGAAACAGTTCATTTACAAAACCACAGCTGCAAGAGATTTATGAAATTTTCTTCGGTATCTCACTGGTTTCCGCTATTCGCATATGAAAACAAAAAAATTACATTACGGATGTATTGACTTCTTACACCATCACATACCATCTTTGTGTTAGTGCGTCTAAGCAATCCTTCCATTCAAAATCACACAAAAATATTGTACTCATGAAAAACGGTATCTCTGAGAGATGTTCATTTACTTTCTAGTTTAGTCCTGCCACTACTTTTGTTTGAAAATGACTAGCAAAAATGCCAGCTGATATTAGCACAGAGTTTTTTTTTTTTTTATATAGAGATGTAGGACATATGTAAAGATCCAAACTACCAAGAAGAAAAAGTAGAACGAAGCAAAACGGAAAACGTGAAACTTTTCTTGAGATTTCACATGATTGTAAGTTGAAATCACACACGAGATCCATAAGTAGTATAAAATGTTTAGGGCAGGTCACTCTGAAGTGATGGAATAATAACCTAGACTCAGCAGTGGCAGATAAATTGAGGAAGAGATACCTAATGGCAACAAGAATCCAATGCAAGATTTTAACACGTTAATAAAAGCTGAAGGTCAACTATTCAAACAATTTAGAATCTCTTCCAGCGACAGACAGGAGAAGTTTTTACCCACCTCTAACTGTTTTTCAAAGATTATTCCTGGAACACAAGAGAATAAGATATGTGTCACAATGCTTGAAAACTGTATTGATTTTATTATTATTAAAAAAAAGCGTTAGCACTGATAATATTTACATACTATTATGGACACTCTTGCTTGAACTGTAGATTTAGCAATTTATAATCCATTTAGTTTCTAAGAGTAATTCATTTGTTCCCTGTGCCAAATATATGATTAGGAAATGTTATTGAAAATGCAAGTACAACTCTAGGAGATCCATTATTTACTGTCTGATGGAGTATAACTTTACATATCATGCAGCATCTCAAGCATTTAAAAGCTGACCAGTTTTAGCAGGAAAATCCCAATTTATACGAATAAATATGAAATAGGTAGACTATATCGGGTTTTATTCATGCTCTATTTTACATTTTGAGTGGAATTACAAAGCAAGAAGGTGTTGTCTGACTTGTTCAGTTGCCTTGGAGTATTTAACCAGCCTCAAGCATCCTTAGGTAATCAAATTCATCAAGAATTTTATGTGAATATGAGAAATTAAGATCATTTGCAGAGTTCAATACGCAATTAACCTCAGGAACATTAACTAAGCTTTTGAATTTCCACAAGATCACATTCCAAAACATTTTGCTTCACTACTTTATGGTTAATGTATCGTTCATCTTAAATTAGAGATCAAAATGTAGCATTTAGATCTGTAATCATTATATATTTGAGGTCTGTATTTAGTACTAGTAATTAAAACGTATGATATTAATTCACAAATGGCTTAAAGGATCAAAATATGCAAAACCTCATCTGAGTTTAATCTGATGATATATACCCTATCTGGGAATAGGAACGTTGTTCTCAAAGGCAAAATCTCTAAATGATATCAGTTATAAAGGTAAAAGAATAAAACAAAAATTTTGCAAGTGTTTCATATATTATCTCCTTGATGATAGCGTCTTACAGGTTTTATTCACCACTGCATCCCTAAGTGCTCATGTTCACGGTATTCAATAATTATTTTCTAACAAAATGTTAATAGAGAAAATATAAATATTCATAACAATATGAAAAAAGTTTTTGACTTTGTGAGATATGCTATTTCTGCTTTGAGAAGAAAATGAGCAAATAGGAAAGACTGTCTAATATTGAAAATCTGATTTGTATTTTCACAAATATGTTTCTCACTCCATATTTTTATCAACACTGTAGAAATTTTACCTTTATTTTACCACAAAGTGAGGTAAGTAATACTGGAGCAACATGACCAAGACTGTAGAGTTAGTAAAACAACCTGAGCATATTTGCCAAGAGACATTGTTGTATTCTATTTTAAAACTTAAGC
Organism: Cuniculus paca; assembly: GCA_004365215.1. NCBI lineage: Eukaryota > Metazoa > Chordata > Mammalia > Rodentia > Cuniculidae > Cuniculus > Cuniculus paca. The sequence goes on from RJWT010011278.1 coordinate 10,806, forward strand.
CAAGACCTACTACAGTGGTGTCCAATTTCACAGACAGAACACACTCATTTTGGCCATTCCAAGTTTCCCATTATTTCAATGTCCCTGAAGTAAGTAAACAACCATAGATTAATAATATATACACTTTAATTATATACTTTAGCCATAGAAAATGAATCGTATACTTGTAATTATATACTTTATTTACAGAAATTAAAATAATTATTATACTTCCAGAGACTATGATCTTTGTTTCTACTTGCATAAGATTTCTATACTCCTGCCACAATTACTCAACAATTTCTTGAAGTAGTAAGAGCATGAGCTATTCCAGCCAAACTCATTCACTCATTAACTTCTGATGTTAATTTCTTCCCACAGTGTAACTGAAAAGGAGAATTTAGAAACAGTTTATGAATACAGAAGATTCCCTCAGCTCTTTCTCTCTCTTCCACATCTGAGTCTTAATATGATCCTCCAAAATATCCTACAATAACGAAGCCTCCCAGGTAAATAAAAACAGCACTTCAAAAGCCTTTTTTCACAAAGTCCTTCAATCATTTTCTAAAATGCACTACTACGAAATGCTGAGAAGTAATATTGTTCTTCTCATGATCATGAGAGCACACTGCTCTTTTGTCAGCCCTCCTCCATCACATTCTGGGGAAGAGAGAGTACCCTGAATGGAAATGTGAAGGTTTTTTTTTTTCAGTCTTTACACAATGATACATGTACGTTGCCACGTGTGCACTATTATGTGAATACAATATGTTCTTTGATAATCTTTGAAACCTGCATCAGTCCTGATGCTGACATTACTTCATATAACCTTAGTAATAATTCTGTGAAGTAAATGTAATATGGGGATGTAATTTTTGCCTTGATATTGAAGTCATAAATTTTGAGATTTTCCTGTCTCAAGGTTTAATGTCAGATGTTTTACCTGAGAACAATTTTTGCAAGAATTATGAAAATTAAAGATGTTTTACCCAAAGATAATTTTTAGCAACTGCTGATGTTTTTAATTACATATCTAGGTCATAGACTAAAGTGCCTTGATAAGGAAATGATATGTCAACCTAAGCATATTGATCAATTAAAAATTAAATAATTGTTATGATCCTTTTAGATTTACTTAATATTGGGAATGTAATTTTAACATCATTATGTTATAGTAATAATAGTTCTAAATACAAGATGATTACTTTGTGCAAGTCTCTGGATACAGCACTTCGTGTGGATCTTCATATTTGGTCCTCTGTACTCTGAGCAGCCACTGTCATTGTGAATTATAATTTTGCTTTATAGACAAAGAAATGGAAATACAAAGAACAAAATCCTGTAACTCATTTAAATGAATATTTTTAACAAACGGTAGAATTACAAATTAACCAGGATGTTTCTTCATTGATTCCCTTTAACAATTATTCTGCCTCTGTTACCTTTGAAATCATTTTCAGTGTAATCATGATAAATATAATGCCTAACTAAGATGATTAAACACATCCATAATCATAACTTTGATGACCTGTGTACTAAAATTGTAACTTTCATATAACAGTTTCATAAAACATTAAATACAAGTAGTATCCCATATGTGCCATGGACATAAGACCCTCTAGTGAATGTCTGAAACTTCAAACTGAATCAATCTCTACATATCCGAGTTTTTCCAGTACTTTCACACCTGTGTATAGTTCATAAACTATATAAGTTTAGAATCAAAACCAGACATAGCAAGAGATTAACAACAATAATGATATAACACATTAATTATATCGTCATCCTATGATGAAACAAAATAATTGTTATTTGAACAAAACACTGACATAGTGGTTGTATCTGATGACATGACTATCTTATAATCAAGATGACCACTTAAAGGGCTGGGGATTTAGCTCAGTGGCCTAAGCTCCTGCCTGGCAGGTGCAAGGTTGTGAGTTCAATCCCCAGTGCTGCCAAAAAAAAAAAAAAGATGACCACTTAGCACTAAGGATGGGTAGGGTATGCAGAGTGAATACACTGGACAAAGGAAGGGTTTCCTGATGATACACAGCAGGGCTTTCTGAGATTTCCTCATGCCATTCAGAATAGCATACAATTTAACTGGCATAAATTGCTTCCATTTAATATTTTCAGAACGTGGGTCATCATAGTCATTTGAAACTACCAAAAATGAAATTGTGAACAAGAGAAAAAAACTAGTTAGGATTTTTATAAATTTGAAAAATCAAAGCCCTTTAAAAAGACTGATATCAAAAATTTAGATCTGGGCCTGGTGGTGCACACTTATAATTCCAGCACTTGGGAGGCTGAGACAGGCGGATTGTTGTGAGTTCGAGACAAGCCTGGGCTACAAAGTGAGCTCAAGGCCAGTCTGAATAGTATAGTGAGACCCTGTCTAAAGAGGACAAGGGTCAGGGATTTAGTTCAGTGGTGTAAGTGCCTGCCTGGCAAGTGTGAGGTTGTGAGTTTGATCCCCAGTGCTGGAAAGAAAATAAAAAACAAAGTAAAATTTAGTTAACAATTTGAGAAGTATATATTTATATCAAATTCATCATTTTTCCCCTATCATGGTATTACCATCCTATGTCTTGCTTCCTTCTTTGAAAGAAAATAATTGTGTGACTCACTGCTTCATGATTGCTTAACATAATTTTAATAATATTATCACCATTCATTTTAATAGAATATGCTTCAACAAACCTCACTTGACTTAGATGATAACATAATAATTAATGTGTAATGAATGTTCTATGAAATTATTATTGAACTTAAGGAAAATCAATATTTTTTATTTATCTATGAGAATTCACTTCACAGTTTTGTCTGACAATCCCTAGTTTTTATTCTCCCTAAATTTTTTGCAGCATGGTATGTTAAATTTGTAGTATTTTGATACAATTAATGCATAAAAACAATACATGTAATTTGCACTTATTTCTTATATTGTTAAACAGATAAGCAGGATATCTTCTGAAGATAAAAATAAAAGTTTGATATTCTCTCATGTGTTGTTACTTAGAAATAGATAGCTTTCTAATAGTTACTACAAATACTATAATTCTGAGCCTTTCCAGTTTTATATTAATAGTTGCACACATTAAAATATTAAAGTGTAAATCATTAATAAGTTACCTATAAGAAGAAATTCTTATCATTTGTTTGACCTGATCTAATTTTCACCATTTTATTAATGTATCTTTTCTTATATTTATTTCTTTTACATTTAATCACGTGAATAAGAAATAGACATGGCCAAAGCAAAGGAAATGATTGGCAAATTAATTCTATTTTAATAATAGGAGCAACCACAATCTATAAGCTAAAATTGTTCACTTAGGTATTCTAAAAAGTATTTTTCAAAAGGTCTTGTCTAAAAGTGTTTCTAATCCTAAAGTATTTTAGAAGGTTTTGGTCAAATAAACAACATAGAATCCATTTATTTATTCTCACTCAGAAATTGTTATCTTCTGCCCATGTACAGACAATAATCAGGTAAATAGCAATTTAAAAATAATGCTTAAACAAGAGAGAAACTTGCTATTATTCTATGTGTTCATATAAAAATGGTTATATGAAGTTGCATAATATTTCCAGAAATAATCACAGAAGTCTCATCCACTTCATAAAATGGCCAACTAGAATTTGAAATGGTTATTGTTGTATGAAAAATTGACTATGTACTATTTAATTTTTTGTGAAATATTTTAAAAATTTATTTAAAACATTTGTATTTAAAGTTTTAGAAAGAAAATATTTGAAAATGAATGAAGTAAATTATTAGTTATTGCACTACGTTAGCATACACTAAAATTAACATACAATTAAAAATATTTTCCTTTTAAATATTAAATTCTTTAGCAGACATTTGATTTTTTTAAAAAGCAATCTATATCTACTTCTACAAAAAACTGTAGTTAGCAAGACTGTTGATTCAGATATGAGCTTCTAAACAGAAGTAACTTTATACACAGGTGTGCTTTGGTGTCTGCTGAATTACATATACATTTCTAGTCATATATAATATTGGATAGGAAATTGATGTGAATTACAGAAAATGACCCATGAATAATAGTTTGACAAATTTTCTTGTTAAATTACCTGTGTTTTACTCAACAAAGATTGTTTACGGTTTTCATCTGTTTTCTGCTTGTGAGTATACAGAATTCACTTCATAGTGTAGCATAAAAATGTTATAGCTTGCCTGATCACAATGTTTCATTGTTCAGTTAACAAATACACACTTACCTTAATTAATTAATACCCTCACTCTCATAGGTGTGTTCCTCATGGATCCACCAGATAGAATATGTCAAATAGATAATATATAAACCAGATATATTATATCAAACAAAAATCATTGCCATGTAATCAATGGCATATCAGCTAAGTACTACATCCTATGAGTAGATAAATCCAGGGTGTCATTGTGAGTTTAATCATCTCTTGGTAATCCTTAGTAAAAGAGTTGTTTTATTTTGTTTTGCTTTTTTTTAATTTGTAGTTATCTGAGGGTGCTTTAGCCCTCTCCTGGACTTGTTCTTGTGTTTTGTTATTCAGTGTGTACTGGCAAGTTAATTGGAACTTTTCAAATGAATACTTTTTATTTCCTTAAAACATTTAGAATTGCAGCATACTTTTAAAAACCAAATTAACAATTTCATCAATATAGAAAAATTCATCCTGACTTCGATAAACAGAAACTTATTTTTCTTTCCTGTGGATGCTCATTTCATAGATAATTTATAAATCAATGCCTTAAATGAAAGTTTTATTTGGCATCATTCATTCAATCTTAAATTAGAGAAAGGGATAGAAGAAAGAAGCTAGAGCCTGCTAGGATTGTTAGAAGTGGTAACTTCAGGCTTGTAAAAAGCCTGTTAAAGAATCAGTAAAATTAAATCAGCAAAAATTGGCTGAGGCAGAATTGTGCGTTTAAGTACTGCCAGATGGCAGTGATGATTGGTAAGAAAGGTGTAACCAAATAGTTCTTCAAAAGTGCTACCTATTTCTCTAAAGCCTACTCTGAAGCAGCTGTAAATCTCGTCTTCATTCATCTACTGAACATGACTACTAATTTGATTTTCAATGTGTTACATAATGCCATTCACAATGTAATGTTTACATATAGAATGATCTATGCAACTTACACCCTGCCTTTACTCAGAACCTGTCCTTTTCTCTCTGTCATTTTCCTCAGCACTGGCTCAGTCCTCTCTCAGTGTAATTCTTTTTCATCCTTATTTTAATTGTAGACATTTGTGGTAATGGGTAGATTGACTATTTTCTGGATTTGAGTGTGACATTCTTGGTTCTTGCTACTGTCCTAGTATATCAAATAGTGCTGTGATTAAAGGTGTCCACATATGAATCAGAAATGTTGTACTTGATGTCTTAGTCTATTTTGTATAGCCATAACAGAACACTTGGCACCATGTTCTTTATAAAGATGTCTATCTAGCTCACAGTTTTGGAGGTTAAGGGTCAAGACTGGATAGTCTATCTGCTCATCCGTCAGCGTGATTTGTGTGGACTGTATCTCAACATGGGAGAGAAGTAGATAGGGGAGATGGCTACATGTACAAGAGGCCATATGTAAGAATTTCTCAGTTATAATAACCTGCTCTTGAGGGACCATGAGAATGAAAATACATTCACTAAGAAGAATATTAATCTCTTTACAAGGCCAGAGACCTGTGTACCACCTGGGCACCCACACTGAACCAAAGTATCCAGTGCATGAACCATTAGAAGGTAGACTTTGCCATACCCAAGTCATAGCATTCACCTTACTACGGAAGAGACAATAAAGAAAACAAATTAGGTTTATGTGGAAAGAATGAAAACCGTAACGTAGAGTTTGCTACTAGAAGTACTCAAATTGGAATGATTCTTAAGCATAAAAGTATACGAAAACAAAGTCTGCAGTCTAACGATAAAACTTCAGTTATAAAACTCAAATATTTTCCCCAATAATATATTGAATAATATTTTCACAAGCACTGCAAACACTTCATATATAGCATGCAATAGTCCACCTATTTTTGGGTATGCTCATATATATGAGTGTGTTACAGAAAGGTAACTGCAGGAAAATGAATAGGTTCTGAGCAAAATTTTGAACTTTATCTCCTTATGCCGAAAACCAATTGGTAAAGTGTTATTTCAGTACTGAAAATTCTTGCTTCTTGATTAACAAAGAAAGCTATTCTGGGTATTTCTGTGCATTATTTATTCATTCATATGCATAATTGCCTACCTTGAAATGAGAAAAAAATATATTTTAGCTGCACTTTTAATTTATGCAATGCTATTGAGTTATTTTGTGTCTTTCTTTATAATAAATATTATGTACAAATAATTCTAAGTAGATTTATTGACTTCACTGTGAAAAATATAAAAAGTGTAGCATATAGATTTGCTTAATCAAGCCCAAGTGGAAAAAAGCAGTTCTGTTCTCTACACTTATTATAGTCACATTTTAATTATGTTACCATGTCCTAAGGCATTTTATATGGAAAATTATGAGGATAGGAGGCTATTGTTTTGCTCACATCAGTTATGTATTTGTTTAAATTCTGTACTTTAAAGAAAATGAGCATGACTTAGTTGTTTGAAAACATGATATTAATCAAACAGAATTATTGCTTCTTTTTTAGCTACTTAGGTACTTTATGGAATTCTAGAATTAAAAAGCAACTCAAATATTTAATATCTCTTTTTCAATTGTATAAATTTTCCAACATCATTTGGACATATGTACCTTGTTTTTAGCATAGATAAATATTTGGTATCAGAAATAATCTATTTGTCATGAGAACACCTGTAGACATGACTATTTGCTAAAATGTATAGATTTTGTCATGATTTCCCCTCACAAACTACAGAAATGAAGAGTGAAAGCATTCATTAAAAAGTAAAAAAAAAAGTTTGAACATAAGAAATCTAAGAAACATGCACACAAAAAGTAAAATATATGGAAAATAAAAGTTCATATTAGAGGAAAAATCACTATACTAACTAGACATGGTCATGTTTCTTCAGTATGTTGAAAGGATTGGAACATTAAACTCTAAAATACACTACTTCAACATGTTGGTTAGTTGAGCTGAAGGCAACTGAAGACAGGAAACACAAAAAAACTCTTTGATAATTCCCTTTCTACCTGAGCTGTAGGGATGGAAATGGGTACTTCTTGTGTCAAAAGAGGAGAATATTCTCATTCCTTGAGATGGGTAATTAACACTATGAGAAATCTGAAAAAATAAACTTACTAAAGCAACTTTATAGTCATTTTCCTATACTTTACCTATTCAGGCAAAAAACCCTTTTTATACTTATGTTGTCATTTCATCATAATCTATTTTTTTTCTTAAAATAGTATATAAACTCTCATGTTTATCTGCTTCTTGAAAATTAAATTTCTATTATGCAAGATTCCTACTTACTTTCTCAGTGTTTCTGTTTTAATATTTAGATCTTTGATCCATTTTATCTTTAGTTTTAAGCATGGTGATAGACACATGTCTAGTTTTATTCTTCAGCATGCAGGGAGCCAGTTTTTTCCAGCACCATTTCTTAAAGAGGCTATCTTTCTTCCAGGAAGCATGTTTGTCAAAGATAAGGTGACTGAGTATGTTTGTAGTTGTGTCTTCACCATCTAATCATTTCCTCGGGTCCTTAGGTCTGTTTTGGCAGTACCATGCTGATTTTATCTCAGTAGTTTTGTGGTATAATTTCAAGTAAGAGATTGTGATGTCTCCTGTCCTGCCTTGTTACCAAGGATTATCTTTGATAGTCAAGGTCTCTTCTGGTTCCAGATGAATTTTAGGAATATTTTCTCTGGTTCTGAGAGATAGATTGGTGGTATTTTGATTGAGATTGCATTAAATCTGTAGAACAGTTTTAGGAATATGGCCATTTTCACTATGTTGGTTGTTTCTATTCATAAGCAAGGGATCTCTGCATTTTCTGATATCCTCTTTGATCTCCATTTTCAGAGTACTGTAATTTTCAAGGTATAGATCCTTTACTTCCTTTGTTAGAATGATTCCTAAGTATTTCATTTTTATGGATGCTATTGTGAAGAGTTGGTTGTTTGTGTACAGGAATGCTGTTGAAGGCTGAGGCTATAGCTCAACAGCACAGTACCTGCCTGGCAAGTGTGAGGTTATGAGTATGACTCCAAGTACCTAAAAAAAACAAATAAAATAAAATAATAAAAAAGAATGCTATTGACTTTTGATTATTGAATTTGTATCCAGCTATGCTCCTCAATTTGATTATTAAATCTAGAACTCTTGGTGGCATTTGGGGGTCTTCTGTGAAGGTTATCATGTTATCTGTGAATGATAATTTAATTTCTTTCTTTCCCATCCTGATTTCTTTTATTTTTCTCTCTTGTCTAATTGCTTTGGCTAATGTTTCAAGAACTATATTGATTGACAGTGGTGACAGTGAGCATCTTTGTCTTGTTCCTGATTTTAGAGTGAAAATTTTCAGTTTTTCTCCATTTAGTGTGATGTTGGCTGTTGGTTTGTCATAGATGACTTTTATCAGATGGTTGTAAAGATCATCTATTCTGATTTTTCTGTAGGGTTTTTCATCATGAATGAATGTTGGATTTTATCAAGTTTTTTTCTGCATCTTGAGATGATCATATGAATTTGCTTTGGCTTTGTTTATATGGTGTATTACATTTATTGATTTATGCATGTTCAAACATCCCTGCATTCCTGGGATGAATCCCTTTTTGTCATGGTGTATGATCTTGTTGATTTGCTGCATTCTGTTTGATAATATTTTATTGAGTTTTTTTTTTTTATTTGCATATAGGTTCTCTGGAGAGATTGACCAGTAGCTCTGCTTTTTGGTTATGTCTTTCTCTAGTTTTGATATCAGGCTAATACTTGTCTCCAGGAATGAGTTAGAGAGTATTGCTTCCCTTTCAATTTCATTAAAGACTTTGAGGAGTATTGGTATTAAATATTCTCTAAATTTATCATAGAATTCAGCAGTGAATCAATCAGAACCTGGACTTTTCTTTGTCGGTAAATTTTTAAATATATTATCAATGTCTTTGACTGATATTGGATCATTCAGAATTTTTATAACTTCTTGATTTATCTTTGGTAATTCACATATCTAGGAATCCATCCATTTGTAGGGTGATTTCCATCCTATCAGAGTAAAGATTTTCAAAGTAGGAATTGACTATCTTCTGAATTTCTACAGCATCAGTAGTGATTTCACTCTTTTCCCTCCTCGTCGTGTGAATTTGAATCTTTTCTTCCTTCTTTTGATAAGATTGGCTAAGGGTTTATCAGTTTTAGTTCACCTTTCTAAGAAATAACTCTTCAATTCAGTAATTCTTTGTATTGTTTTATTAGTCTCTATTGCATTTATTTCTGATCTTTATAATTTCTTTCCTAGCATGGGCTTTGTGCATGACTTCCTCCACTTTTTCTAGAAGCTTGAGGTGCAGCATTATGTTGTGATCATTTTGTTTTCCTGATGTGAGAATTCACCACTATAAATTTTCCTCTTTGGACTGCTTTCATTGCATCCCACAGGTGACAGCAAGTTGTATTCACATTTTTGTTTGATTGTAGATATTGTTTAATTTCCTCTTTAATTTCATCTCTGATCCCTTTGTTGTTCAGGAGGGTGTTATTTAATTTCCATGTTTATGGAATTTTTGTTGTTTCTTTTGCCATTAATTTCCAATTTCATTGCACTATGGTCTGATGATATGCATGGAACAATTTCAATTCCTTTGCATTTACTTAAGCATGCTCTGTGGACAGTAGATGGTCTATTTTACAGATGTCCTATGTGCAGCTGAGAAGAATGTACACTCTGATGTTGGGTGGAGTACTCTGTAAACATCAACTAAATCCATTTGTTCAGAGGTTTGGTTCTGTTCTGATTTTACTTTGCTGAATTTTTGTCTGATTCATCTATCTATTAGTGGATAGTGGGGTGTTAAGGTCCTCCATTAAAGTTGTGATATTGCTTATTTGATTTTTCTTATCCATTATTATTTTCTTATGTAGTCAGGTTCACCTGTATTTGGTACATATATATTTATGACTGCTATCTCCTTCTCTTGACATTTTTCCCTAATAAGTCTTTTAGTGATCTTCTTTATCACTTTTGACCAGGTTTGGTTTGCCGTTCACAATGTCAGCAAACAGAATAGCTGCACGTTTTTTTCTGGATTCATGTTGCATTTAGTATTGTTTTCATCCTTTGACTTTCAGTCTATGAAGTTTTTTAGTTAATTGTGCTTCTTATATGCAGCATATTGTTAGATCTTATTTCTTGATCCATTCTGTCAGTCTGTTGCTTTTGATTGGTGAATTGACATCATTCACATTGATGATTATAACTGATATGTATTGGCTTATCTTTGTAAAGTTATTTTCCTGCTGTTGGTTCCCTATTTTTCCCTGTGTTTAATTGCTTTCCCTACCTGGTGGTTTCACTTTATAGTTGTTAGTGGAATTGTGTTCATTTTTATCTGTGTCTAGAAACTTTCAGTACCTTTTGTAGTGTTGGTTTGGCGATCATAAATTTCTTCAGTTGTTCTTTGTCATGGAAGTATCTTATTTCTCCATGAATTTTGAAAGATAGTTTTGCAGAGTACATCAGTCTGAGTTGGAACTTATTTTTTTCAGGACTTGAAATACTTCACTCCAAGCTCTTCTTGACTTGAGGGTTTGTGGTAAGAAGTCTTCTGTGATCCTGATGGGCTTTCCTTTATCGGTGATCTGTTTCTTTTCTCTAACAGCTTTTAATATTCTGTTCTTGTGATGAATTTCTGGAATCTTGATTATTATGCATCTGGGAGTAGATTTATTTTGGTTATGACTAATTGGAGTTCTATATGCCTCACTTGTCTGTATGTGAGATTCTCTACCCATGCTTGGGTAATTTTCTGCTATTACTTCTGCAAATAGAAGTAATGTGTCATTTGTGTTGACTCCTGCTTTATTCATTGACACCTTATATCATTCTTATATTATTTTTCTTAGCATCGTCTTACATCTGTTGAATTGTAGTTTCCTGATCTTTTGTTATTTTCAAGAGATCTTTCCTTTCATGATCAATAGCCAAGATTCTGTCTTCAAGGTCTCTAAGTTCATCTTCAGTTTCATTTAAGTGTTTTTGCCAGCTTTCAATGGAATTTGAATTTCTTGGATTTGTGTTTGAATCCGTTTACCACATTTTATTTCTTTCCTAGGTTGATGATTAATGATTTCCATCCTCTTCCTATCATCTTCTGTTTTTTTTAATCTATCTCTGCTCTAGACATGCTGAGCATTTCCTTTATAAATGTTTACATTTCTTTTTTTACTAGAGAGATTATTTTGGATCTGATTTCCTCTGTAGCCGCTTGAATTTGTTTCTTTACTTCAGTTGATATCATTTCAGAAATGTCACTTGTGTGTATTTCATTGTCCTGTATCTCACTGTCTTCCCAACTTGTTTGAGGTGGGCTGGAGATCTGAGGTTGCATTTTGCTTCTGCTTCTTGTCATTTTCTATTTCAAAGGTTGTTTTATTTTCTGTGCTGATCCTTGTAAGTTTCATGGTAGTAGCTTTATCACTAGTATTAAGGCCTCTCTATGTAAGTGTTGTTCTTCAGGGATATCTTCTGTGTGTAAGAAGTTCTTGGTTTGTGTCTGTCCCAAGATCCTATGTTTCCAATTAATAAAGAGTAAGATGTTTGTATCTGTTTAGCTCAGTCACTAGTTCTTTGGTGCTGGGGTTTGGTGAGGTTATTACTGAAGAAATTCCCAGTATCGTTACAGAAGTGAGAAACACTTGCTAAAACAGATATGCCATCATTAGCATAATTGGCAATCTCAATAGCATCAAACACAGTTAGAAACTGAGAAACTGCTGTAACTATTAATTTTATATCTTTTACCATAGGAGAAAAATCTACAATTACATTACAGTATCAATTGTAAGTTGAAACCTTGTAGGCAAAGCGTTTTCCCTTGGTAACATGGTTTTACCCTGTGATGGAGAAATTTAAGAGAGATAGTGGCTAAAACAAAGACAACTGAAAAGAAAGTAGAAGGCAAGCTGGATGACAAAGGATCATCATGCAAGCTTTGGGAACTAGAGGAGAGGGCAGAAGAGAAAAATGAAGGGGTGAACAAGAGATTATCTGAAGTTGGTGTCTGCATTTGTGGGATGGAGTTAGTTTTATGTGGCTGGAGTTCTCCCTAGTCATTTAGAAAAGAGGAAAAAAAAGAAAAAGTGAAAAAAAATTTAAAAAAATTAAAAAAGAGAGAGAGAAAAGGGGAAGCCCCACCTGTCTCCTATTCTGTGCGTCTTTGTCCTGAGAACAATGCTAGTTCACCTAACTTATCACTTGTTGGCTTATATTGTTAATGTTGCTACTGACAATTTCATGCCACTAGTCTTTCTTATCCATCCTGTGTATCCTGTCTGGGGTATACTGTTGCCTGACATTCCCACTGGTCTCTGTGTTTTCCCACACAGTACACTTGGATTGCAGCAGTTGGAAAGGGAGGGGTCAGGTCTCTGGGCCTTGCAGCAGTGCTGTTCACCTGGATCCCAGCAGTCACAATGGGAGGGTTTAGTCTCTGGGGTTTCCCTGACTGTATATTTGGATTCCAT
>RJWT010011279.1:0-13370 GCA_004365215.1 Cuniculus paca
TTCTTTCAGGACTTGCATTACTTCACTCCAGCCTCTTCTTGACTTGATGGTTTGTGTTGAGAAGTTTGCTGTGATTCTGATGGGTTTTCCTTTATAGGTGATCTGTTTCTTTTCTCTAACAGCTTTTAATATTCTGTTCTTGAGTTGAATTTCTGGGATCTTGATTATTATATGTCTGGGTGTAGATTTGTTTTGGTTACAGCTAGCTGGAGTTCCATATGCCTCACTTATTTGAATGTCATATTCTTTTTTTATGCTTGGGAAGTTTTCATAAATTATACCTGTAAATAAGGTCCTGACGTCATTTGTCTTGACCCCTGCTTTTTCACCCACATTTTTAATTCTTAAGTTATACTTCTTTGAGCAGTTGAATTGTTACTTCCTGAGTCCTTTTTATTTTTAAGAGCTCTTTCCTTTCGCAATCACAAGCTGCAAACCTGTCTTCAAGGTCTGAAAGTCTGTCTTCAGTTTCTGTCAGGTGATTTTGCCAGCTTTCAATGGAGTTTTTAATTTCCTAGATATCTCTTTGAATCTGTTTCATACATTCTAAATCTCTTTTATATTGTTCTTTTATCATTTCCCTCATTTTCCTATGCTCCTCTATTTTTTTTTATCTGTGTCTTCTTTAGAGATGCTTAGTGTTTCTTTTATTATGGTTTCATTTCTTCTTTTACCTGGGATAGAATTTCTTTTCTAATTTCTTGTATAGCTTTATGTAGTTGTTTCTTCACTTCAGTCGACATCACTTCAGTCATTTCAGGTGTGCGATTCTCAGTCTCCGTGTTTACCTCTGGTAGACTTGCCCTGCTTGGGTTGGATGTCAGAGATTGCCCTCTCCCTCTTCATCTTGGCATATTCCTGCACGGGAGTATAGCTGAGCAGGGTCTGCGGAGCTAAGCTGTTTAGGAACTTATGGGTAGTTGTCTGGAATGTGCACAGGAGCAGAACTCAGTTCAAACAACTTCCGAGGGTCTACCCACAACCTGGTGCTGCAGGCAGAAGTGGGTAGCAGTCTTGGCTCCAAGCGTAACTTGCCGAACTCCAAGATGGCACCTGGCCAATCACTCTCTCCCCAGGGGGTTGGAATCCCCAGCACTCACCACCAGCCAGTGCCGATCTCTGTGTCTGTGTCTCTTTCACCTCTGCACCTCTCCACAGAGACCTCTGAGGTCGACCATGACTGTGACCTTGACGGCGACCGTGATTGTGATTGCACATCTCCAGGCTCAACAGCTCTTCTCACAGGGTGAGTCTGGCTCCAGGCTAAGGAGCTGCCAGCCACCGCCTTCTTCTTTGTCTAAATTCTTCTTTTTATTCTCTTTGTGGGCTTCAATTCATATTTTATATTCTTCCTGGGTCCAGGGGACCCACTTCCTTCCTTTTGTCCTCTCCATAATGTTGTATTCCAGCATCTGAACTGTTTCTCAGAGAGACTGTTTATTCTGCTGCTTACTGTTCTGCCATCTTTGATGTTCTTTATTGCACAGATTTTTTGTGAGAGTGTATGAGTTATCACATGTACCATAAGCTGCCTATAATAAGCACTCAATAAATTTTAGTGATTACCAACCTTGAACCAATTCAGAGATGATTAACTGATAATGATTATCAATTAAAGCACAAAAAGAAAAAAACCCAGAAAAACAAACTCAACATTTATTTATAAGCAAACAAAAAGTTTTACCTCAAAAAAATTTTTTTGTAAAAGTTTCTTTGGCCCAAATATCTGGCTAAAAGGGATTATGTGGTCCCAGTTTACTATGATTAGTTTCTGGAACACACTGGATAGTTTTATTTGTTACTTAAATTACAAAGGCTGTTTTTAATCATGACATTACTTACATTGTTAAACCATAATCTTCATCATTAAACCATGTTCCCTAGAATGAAGAAAAATATTTTCCTTTTACCAGTTTCTTATTACTCTTTTTATTCAGTTGTCAGAGATATTTTCAACTAATTTCGTGTGACTTTAGGATTCTTTTCTAGCAGTAGGCATTTAGGATGTTTGTTGATATATCTGGAAATAAGCCAGCATTTTCACGGCTTTGAGTATCTTGAATAAATGTTAAGTGGTTTCTCTCTATCCCCTCCCCTTTTCCGGCAGATTCTACAAGTCCTGACATGCCTCCTGCTAGTCATCGAGGGATGTCCCTAACAAGCACGAAACTGAAACCTCTAGAAACCCATTCTCATTTCTTCCCACATTATTTTCCATTTGTCTTTCTATTCCACTTCCTCCTCTTCAGTGAACTCCCATCCTTCAAGTGTCCCCAAGAAGGAGCTCTGTGCTTTTTCATGGCTGCCCCCTCTCTGTTCCTCCTCTCTGGGGCAGCAGCGTGTGCTCTCCTCTGAAAACCTCTTCGTTTCACAGTCTTTGGTCAGACATCCGTTGCCCCAGGGAGGATCAAAGTTATTGAAGCAGGAATGCAAAAAGAAACAGTTATTCTTCAGCTTTTGTGCTTCAAGAACAGTTTTAAAACTCACAGCTGAAACAGTAGTAATGAAACAAATCAGGGTGGTTGAGAAAAGATTTTAATTTTTGGAGTTCTCAAAATTTAAGTAGTATGGTAGAAACAATGGGCTAAGGGAGTCAGTCCTTCCCTTCCACTTAATTCTAAACAGTATTCTATGTATTCCTGCTTCCGTTATTGTAAGAGGGGTAGAAAATGAAGTAACAGAAACCCAGGAGGTCTCAGATGCTGTGGGTGAGGTGCTCTAGGTGAGAGGACATGCACATTGGCTCCTAGTCTGACCTTCCAGTCAACTTTAACCTACTTCTGCCTCATGACAGGTTCATAAATACATACTTCAAGTCATTATTATAATTAAGATCAGAGTGAATTCCGGGACAAGCATACATGCTGAGAGCCCCTAAGATGACTCAGCACCCCGTCAATCATTCCTGTCAATCATACCCTGAGATGTAGGGGAGGCACCTAAGCAGAGGTGCCTGGCCTTTAAATTCAAAAGCCTGATTTATCCATAGTTTTGTTGCAGTATTGCTGTTGCTAGTTTCGTAAAGTTTGAGTCAGACCAGACTGCCCCAGCCCCCAACCTGCTTGCCAGCAGAAACACTGCTCTCAGCAGGGAACTTAGCTCGAGTTGTCATGGGCAAGCACAGAAAAGGAGATAAGATAGGACAGGAATTTTGCAGGTTCCTGGACATCTGGGGATATCTGGAGACACCCAAGAATTTACACCTGGACACTTCAATGACTTTGCTGCACTGAGGTGCAAGACTGCCAGAGAATTTTGACCACAGATGTTTATTTAAATCTTCCCACCTAATGTCCCCTGCCGTCTCTCCATCCCTATGAAAGGGACACTGCTCTGTTTGTTCAGGGCAAATGGTTTTATCATGCTGTCTGCCGGCCTGCACCAGGGCACAATAAATTCCACACCATGTCGCCTTTACACAAACCTTGTGGTCCCTGCCGGTTCCCTCTCTCCCCCGCACATGTTACGTATATTTAACGTTTTTTGTGCTTTGACCTGCCTGCAGTGCTTTTCTATTACGCTAGCACCTTTTTCTGTCTGTGGTATTTTTTTTTAATTTTTATTTTATTGGTACATTTTTAGATGTGCATAACCATAACATTCGTCATAGGGAATTTGTACCTGTATGTGATATATCTTACTTCTTTGTTGCCTCTTTGAATCCTGCAGCCGCTCTTCATCCTCTTAGCCTTTCTGTAAAGTGTAGTGTGTAACTTGAATGTTAATAGATATTAGTTATTAAGGCTGAAATAAAAGAACCTGGGATTCACCTGCTCCAGGCTACCAAACAAAATCAGAGTGCTCAACAAGTTAAAATTGATGTATCTTGTGCATTTATTGTTAGTCAGTAAATTCTGACATTGCAGAAAGACGCAAACGTGCCTTGTCTACATTAATGGCATAGCTTGCTTGTGACGAATACGATGTAAAGAAAATAGGTGAAAAAAAATCACCAGTCCAGAAAATAGAGAAGTTTTGCCCCAGGACAGGGAGGAAAGTGAATCAGGGGAAGTGGCAAACATGGGAGTCTGGGAAGGTACACATCCTGATTCCCTATGTGACTGAAACCCTAGAGGGTGCCTGATGGAAATTTCTTGAAAAGTGTCAGGATTTTGAGGTACTGTCCCAAGGTGCAGTTCAGGGATGGCTGTTGGCTCTGGAGACCTATGGAGATCCTGGCGCAGTTGCACCCACGCATTCTATCCAGCAAGGTACTGGAGAGCAGTCTGTGCTTCCCGGACTATGAGAGGAAGGAAAGGTTTTCAGAGGGTACCTGAAGGTGAGGATGGGGACCATGGGAGATAGAAACTAGACGGCAGGAATATGACAGCATTGGGGCAGTTAGTTCTCAGGTCTCAGCAGACAATGGCCACCTGAGGACCAGTGAAATAGCACGTAAGTTACCAGTGTTGGTAACTGTTGATAAATAGAGACCGCCAGATGACAGAGCAAGAGAAGACCAAGCACTGTGGACACTGGCCCAATGCCTGGACCCCTGGAAGCTCTTTTTAGTAGCAATGTTGGCTCCACCCTATCCTCATTTGAGCAGCATGCGCATCCTTAGTTGTTGTAAGTATTGGCTGATAATAGCTCACAGGGTCACCTTTTTCCAGGGAATTGGCCTCCAATGGGAGCTGTCCAGATAGCCTGGGAGCTCACTTCACTCCATACCTTCATGGGAACCACTGACTGACTAATCTGGAGCACAGAAACCTAGCTCTCTGCTTCAAGGGTAAGAGGAGTAAGGCTTGGGGAGAGGGGATCATCTTTGTGGAGTCAGTCACACTCTAGGGCTCCCCAGCAATCTGATTTCTATTGAAATCTCATTGGGTTTAACTTCTTTCATTTCTTTGCCACTCTTCTCTAAGAACACTTCCTCTATCAACCCTGTGCTCAAGAATTCATGCCTCAGGCTCTGCTTCCAGGAAATCTGACCTAAGATACATCCCCAGACACTGGAGACTATTGGTTTTTTGCTCTTTTTGTTTGTATGTTTGTTTGTTTGAAACAGAGTCTCACTAGGTAGATCAGACTGGCTTTGAACTCACTATGTAGCCCAGGCTGGCCTTGAACTCACAGCAATCCTCCTGCCTCAGCCTCCTGAGTGTTGGGATTACAGGTATGTGCCACCATGCCCAGCTAAAGACTACTTTTGGAGACTGAGGAAGCAGGGAAGAATTTTGAATGACTGACAAAGTTTAAATCTGAAATAAGCTAAAATAAAAATGCACTGAAATGCTTGAATTTATTTGGAGCCAATTTGATTATGTTTTGAGACATAAGATAAAGATTAAATTAATGAATCATTTTAAATGTTACATTTTCTCATACCACTATGGCCTTTGACTCCTATGCCTGCTATTCTTTGAAAGTCCTTCCTCCTCAACTTCATCCATCAAAATTCTTTCTCATTCTTCAAAGTTCAAATCATCTGTCTCTTTTTCTCAGCACCCACTTTATTGATAATGTTTTTAGTGTCAAATCAAAAAGATCAAGAGATTTGGCAGCAAAAACTAATACAGATCAAAACAACATATTCCTTGCCAAGACGGGAAGAACCATTTACGGAAGATACCATTCAATCACTCCATAAACAGAAATGTAAAAGGCTGTATGTTGAGAGTGGAGGAGGAAATTAAACAAAGGAAGCCAGATTTTGAGATCACATCTCTGCTTGTAAGATGTTCTCTCTAGCTGGTCATCACAGGGGTTTTAGTCATAGAAGGGAGGTCCAGTTCTCAAGTTCTGTGGCTCTCTCAGTTCTCAGAGGACACCAGAATGCATACATTTTTAGTGCCCTCAGGACTGCATGGTGACCAAAGCAAACTGATGAAACGTTTTCTTTAGCTGCAGTTAGTAGTGCTCATTCTTAACTCCTTTAAACTAGAAGTTGTCAAAATCAGATTCCCCATACAGAGATTATCATAACAGTCTGTTCACAGTAAGCCACGTAGCAGCTGTTTCTTGCCTGAGATATACTCAATGGATGGTGTCTGCAACACAGCCCCAGAAATTGGACTTCTGTTCTCTTGTATAAGAGGAAGGCTTATCTGACTTTTCCCAATAACCCCGAAGAAATTACCAGAATGGTACACTGCTTAAGAACACAGTGTAGTCTGAGGAATGAGTTTCTGTGGCATGAAATAAAGGACAGTAGCAATGAGATCTGGCAGGCAGATAGCTAGGGAGGGCCTGACACTAGCTGCCTGTGTATCACCAGTTTGGTATCCTTGGCTCTTGATCCCCAGTGATGCTAGGGTCACCAGCTGTCATTGTCTATTATGATGGAAAGGAATTTTAGGAATTTTGGCAACGGTGGGGAATGGATAGTTGACCTTTCATGAAATCTCTCTAGATTTTGAAGAACTGACTGATACAGAATAAAAACTGGCCAGAAAGCTAAAGGTCATTGATAAATGTTTTAGTCTCTTGAGATAGAATTCCAGAACTCGAAATGTATGATATACTTTCTTCCTTTTCAAAGAAAGCATGCTGAACATATCCAAACTTTCCTGTAATTGTTCAAGACGAGCATTTTCTGGGCAGACTGAACTATCTACCCTACCATAGATTGGCCTGCACTCTATTATTTGCAAGTGTAGTTTTTGTTTATGTTTTAAGCATTTCTTTCAGACTCTGGATACTTTTCCAGCTGTCTATTCTTAGTATGCCTACTTATAAGAAATCTCTCTGTGTTTGGTTTTGAATCTTCTGAGATGTGAGCATGAGACGATCATGATTGCTAAAATTCAGAGCAAGGATTACTAACACCTGGCATGATATCTACCCATCCCCATCCTGCACCAATCAACAATACCCATCTCTCATTAACACCTTACATGTAGCCCAGAACCCATCACAAAACATGGTCCAAGTGTAGTCTTTACCCATTGATTAGGGTTGGTATGGGAGCTGAAATCTATCTGCCATGGGATCGTATGAACAAGTTAGGCTTTGTAGGAAATAAATGGCACTTCAAAGTTGGTAACTTCAAAAGAGTTTAATAAAGATTCCACCTACTGAAGTCTGAGTAGGGTTTAAGGAAGCTGCCCCCGTCACACGGTGTTAGCTTTCCATTGCTGTGACCAAATAAACTTAAACAACTTAAAGCAGGAAAGGTTTATTTTGGCTCACGGTTTTAGAGGTTTCTGGCCATGATCACTTGGCTCTGTTACTCTGGGCCTGTGGTGGTGGGGAGTGTGGAGGAGCAAAGTTGCTTACTTCGTCATAGCTAAGAAGCAAAGCTAGGGAGAGGGAGGAGCTAGGGCGCCAGTATCCCTTTCAAAGGAACACCATGGGCAACCTAACTCCCTTCCACTAGGCCAACCTCCCCAAGATTCTATCACTGCCAGCAATGCGACCAGCTGGCAACAAAGCCCTTAGCACATGGATCCTTGGGGTTACACTTAAGATCTAAACTATGACACACATCTTGGAGTTAATAACAGAGGGAATCTTTAAGACCTCATGACCTAAAGAAGCAAAAGGATAAACCCAACTGAAATCTAGAAAGCAAGGTATATCCTTTTGGCACAGTCCATGCAAGCCACCCCTGGGGCAAAGAACAGGACAGAAAAGGTGGAAAGAAGGCATAGGAGGCCACTGAGATCATCCAGCACAGAGGGAAGATGGGCTTTAGACAGTGTTGGAAAATAGGAGATGGAGGCATGACTGGGGGTAAGTGGGCAATGAAGGTACTGATGTTCATGAATCAGGAAAGTTTGGAATCTATAAGCCTTCCACTAAATAGAATGGCCTAATTATTAATGTTAACTTCTAGAATGGTGACACATCTAGTATAAAAGGACAAGATTATAGGGCTGGGACATAGCCCCGTGATAGAGTGCTTGCTTTGCTTGCATAAGGCCTTGATTACTGACAAAAAAAAAAAAAGGATGATAGCAAGAATTAAGTTTCAAGACAGAGAAAATATTGGTTGTATGGATAGTGTCAGTTTTATCTTCTTTTTCCTATCCTACCCATGCCCTAATGATCTCTGGTGTAGGAAAGTCGTGTACAATATAAGATTTCTCAGTTTCATAAAATCACTCATGCCAATTCCTTACTCTCTTTCTTCATCCTGCCCACTCTATCACCCATCCATCTGTCTGTCTGTCTGTCTGTCTGTCTGTCTGTCTATCTATCCTATCTATCTATCCATCCTATCTTACCTATCTTATCTATCTATCATCTAATCTATTCCATTGATCCTGAATTCTAGAGTCTAATAAGCCTGTTAATGTCCTATGAGAGCTTCTGTTTTTAGGTATTTAAAGCAAAACTGATTTCATTGTTTAATGCCTGGGGTATGTTAGGTTAGAGGGATGATCCTGTTGTGGGTCAAGAGTTCAAGGAGAAATATTTCTCCATCTTAGACTTAGAAGAGAGCAAGACTGACTTCAAAAGAATCTGAATTTTGTGTAAGTAAAACCCGAGATCGGTATTGAATATGAATAATGACATTTATCTTGGCCACGCGGGCCATTTCTGCTTCTCAGGCCTTAGCTACATTCTTCATAGGCGAGGCTGTCAGTGATCAGGTTCGGATGGGTGAGGTGCTGTCAAGCCTTCCTTTCCTGAGCTCCCTGGGGTTGCTCTCTCTGGACCAAAGTGGCTTGGGGCTCCCACACTGTAAAACACCTTCCACCCTGTTTCTCCTATGACTTCCACCACCGGTCCTTGTTGAAGACTTGCCTAAATCTGCAACTCTCCTTCCTGGGATTTTTATTTGTTAGTTTTTTAGTTACCAAGTTCAGTTGTTGACCAAGTCCTAAAGATCCTACTTCTGAAATATTTCTGGCCCTGTGTCCCCTTTTCCATTTCCACGGCCCGAGATGTTTTTATGGGCAGTGTACATATCCACTAACTGGTCTCTGTAGCTACAGTCTAACCTGTCCTCTCAGTTCAAATAGTTTTGCTGAACTGCTGTGTGAACATGTCCGACTCTTCCTGCAGAATCTCCAAGGCGTGCCCACTGCTTTCTGAACACAGGATAATTTTCTACTGCTGGTTGCAGGCTCCACTTCTCAGCTTTCTCCCCGCCCTCCCTGCCCTACCACCTACTTGTCACTTTTACCGCTGTAGCTGAATAGGACTTGCTCATAATTCATCTATCTGTGACTCCTCTGTGTCATTTTCCATTCTTTACATGTGCGCCAGTTTTTCTGCCACTTCTATCAAAATTTTGCTGTGCAAAGCCCACATGAAATACTTTTTGTATGAGACTTTTCTAGTTTCTCCAATCCCCAATGACATTTCTTGAACTATACCGTTGAATGCCTCATTTGTGGCTTTCATTTTACTCTATTTCCTGCTTCAATTATTTGTATGCAGTTTATTTCTTCCACTAGACGAAGTTCCTGAAGGACCAGTGTCTTGATTAACTGAACACTTCCTTCCTGTGTGTAACTAGCTACTCAGAGAGGTCATTCAAAACATTTGTTGAAGATAATGGAATCTGGAAATAACATCCTCTACTAGAAAGGGCACAAAGAAACTGCGTGTGTTTATGGTATGTGTGAGTGTGTGTGTGTGTAAGCATGTGTGTAGAAAAAGAGATTTGCTCACACTCACACATTTCACACATCTTTGAAGAACTGAATTAGCTTCCATGTCACAAATTAATTTGAGATGCCATCTGAACACTGATGCTAATTTAGTCTTGAATTGCCCTTTTTTGGGTCACTATGATAAAACTGACTTAATACTTTTTATTTTAGCTCATATTTACTTTCCTGCCATTTACTTCCCTGCCTTATTTTTTGTGGTTCTTAACAATAAAAGTATAAGAAAGGTGGATCATGCTTTTAGTCAAAAATCAATGAAACATTCCAAATATTTCCTGTTAGTGCATACTCAACAATACAGAAAGTGTTGAATAGGAAAGCAAGTGTTTTGTATTACATATACTGTATCTTTTCAAAAAATCTATTTTTTGTTTATTGTGTATTTCATGATAACCTGGACCTTCAAATGAAAATTACAAGGGGTTGAGAAAGTATTGGTATTCTGGAAAATAATGGTCCACAAAAATAAAATCCTGTGTTTAAAATATAGTGATTGTTTGTGTTTTTCCAGTTTATTTAAATATTTCCAATGAGTTTTCAACGGGATAAACTTTACATAACAAAAATATTAAACAGATTGTCATGGGTCACTAAAAAACATGCCCATCGAATGTAGTATTCATACGTGTCTTTTTGAGATGTAGTGAGACGTGAATGCTGCTGCCATGTGTCCTCCAACAGGAAAGCAGACTCATAAAAATGTTACAGCATGTCCTCATCCACCTTATTCACTGGACCTGGCACCTGCGACTTCTGATTTAAGGTAAATGTTTTGAATTCAGGACATCAAGGCAGCCATAATGGTGCAACTAAAGACACGAAAGAGGACTTCCAGAACTGCTCTCCAAGTGGTAGGAGTGATGAGTTGTGTGTTCCAAGCAAGAGGGAGTATTTTGAGGAGGATTCATGGCAATGTGTCTTTTACTGTAATACATTTAGAAAATATATAGATAGATATATAAACTTTTAGTGTACATTTGATCACACTTCATAAATTCACCTTGCTGGGTTTTTAAAGTTGAAGGGAGCAAAATGATTAACTTTAAGGGCAAAATTAGACCTTTAGAGAAAAGAATATTGTGAAGAATGTAGAACATTCTTTTATTTGCACTGGCTCTTCCTGGCTAGTCTTTTCCAGATAAGCAAAAACTCAGTGAACCAAGTGAAGATCAAAAACCAACAGTGAAACACATCTGTTTTGTGAACATATCTCTGTTCTGTTTAGTATTCTCTGACCAGAGTGTTCCTTCTAACTGTCCATTCTAGGGACATGAACTAGAGTTAACCCTCAAATCTTTATTATAATTCGTTATGGTTTAAAAATAAGCAGATTTTCTTCTTTTTCTTTCTTTCTTTCTTTCTTTCTGTCTGCCTGTCTGTCTTTCTACTTACACTAATAATAAAAAATGGCTTATGATATCATAGTACTGCAACAGCTGGAGTAAACAGCAGGGGATTAAGACAAATCTCCAGGCTGATATGAAATATTTTTGGATAACTCAGGAAAAAAAAAGCCACAAGTACACAGTTTACTGGAAGGAGACTACATTTCAGATTTTTGGCCTTTTCTTTTACATGTTTAATACATAAACTGTGCTTGCTGCTATGTCTCTTCTCGAAAGCTCCAAGGGCATGAGACATAAGCCAAGTACCAACCATACTTCCTGCCTCTGTGATTACTACCTGATGATGTGTTCTCACTTTCTTTATCTTCTTTTGCATACATCTTGTTTCCTAGAGATTTTTATAAGTAGTAAGAAAAAAATAAATAATTTATCATGTCCACTGATTCCTTTCACCTCAAATGCTATTGTAACAAGTTGTATTCCTTGAAGTACAAGGTGGGATTTTTACTTCCATGACAGTTTTGACTGTTAATCCCTGAAGGCTAAGGAGAAAAACTAGCTTTAAAAAATGGAATTTTTAGATTGTGCTTTCTGGTGATTTTAAACACATCAACCTAACTAGAGTTAAAATTTTCCGTGTAAGATATTTTTGTTAGTTTAACTGAAAACTAAAGTCAAAAGTGTTTTTAATATTTTAAACTGGCTGAATAACATTATAATTCCATCACTGCAGTTTTGATTATTGAGAAAACAATACTGGAATAAGAAAGAAAAATTAAGACAACAGGGAAGAAATCTAGGTATCAAAAAGTGGCTTTGATAATGATATTTAACTTAAATTTGTATGATTCTTTGTATATTTAAAAGCAATTTCCTGTGCAGTATCTCTTTTTATCTTTATAGTAATACTATCACTAGAAAGAGTTTCAGATATAAAATCTAAAAGAAATAACTTTGCAATTGAGCTAGAGGGAAAAATTAAGTACGACATATCATATGCAATAAAACTTTCTTTGTTGCTTTGTTTCGTTGTCTTGGGAAAAGTCATACTAAAAAGTTTGAGCTGGAATAGACTAGGTTGGCTAAGGGACTTGTAATGGAAGGCTTTTGACTTAGTCCAAGAGCAGGAACTTGAATTGGCGTGTTCTCCAATAGTAGTCTAATGGAAATGCCATTTGTTTTCCAAAGTTTAAAATTGCTCTTAAGTGCCATGTTCTCTTAAACTATTTATATTACAAATTCATCAGGGTAAAAAAAAAATCTTCTGAGCTTGAACAGCATCCATTTCTTTTTCTCTCTCTGTTTTGTTTTTTTTTTTAAACTTTCCTTTTTCTTTTCCAGTCACTTTAAAGACCTTCTTATTCCATGTGTTAAAGATGTGGGAGTGAGGGAAGGAGAAAATATAGGTTTCTCTTTTTTCTCTTTCCCAATAATGCCTTGAATACTAGTTTCCTTTGAATTACAGTCTTAATAAAAGCAAAAACTATTACATAATAATTTGAGGGGAGGTATAAAACATTGGTTTGCATTTTAGAAAAAAAACAACCTAGGCACTAAAATTCCAAATATTATTACTACTGTTAGGAGTCACAGAAATCCTCTGGTCCCATACATTTGAAATAGTGTGGAAAAAGGGAACAGTCGACACCTACTTGAGGTTAGCAAGATGGAAAATGATGACGGTTTATTTCTGGTGATTTTCTTGCATGTTTATTTTCAAAAAATGGTGGAAAACAGAATATTGAAATTACAAAAGAAGAAAATCTGAATAGTATTACTGGACAATTTGACAGAGCATAATGTCAATTAAAACAATCAACATCCCAATATTATTTAGTTAACAACTTTTTTCCAGTCCTGGGAAACGAACCCAGGGCCATGCACTTGGGTGAAATGTTTTTTAACAATTTAAACATTTGAATATTGCTACTTCTCTCCCAAGAGACACCAACAATTGCACCCACTTTTCATCTGTGTATGTGAACACATGGGAATATTTTCATCTAAATCAGATGTTGGAGCAAGTTATTGAATGCATTTGTGTGGAAATTTTGGTGAGTTCATTATTTATATATGTTCCGTTCTTTCCTTTTAATCATTTAATCAAGCTCCTATCATGTTTTGCAAATCTAAAAACAGGAAATCCTGTGTGTAATGTCTTCCTCTAGTCTGTGTCTCCTTGGAAATTATACTTCTAAAGGACTTTCTAGTTGTCAGATGACTAAATAAGCACCAGATTGAATAAATTAAAAGGATGGAATATAAGATTAAATCATTAAACAAGAATACTAAGGAAACTCGGCCAATCAATGATTCACTTTTTACCATAGGGCCTTTAGACAACTTTTACATGTACAAGTTGATCTTTCCTGTACCAGGCACAGCATTTAAGTAAATTTTTCCAGTTTCTCAAGGTGGCAGATTCAAACATTTGCCCTTTACAATCACTTCTGTTATC
>RJWT010011279.1:13470-23542 GCA_004365215.1 Cuniculus paca
ACACAAGTCTCTTGTTCTCTCCCTCTTTACCTCTCTCATTTTCTCTCTCTCTCCCTCTCCCCTCACCTCTCATCACCCACTGGTTATGCATGACTATCCTGGATGACAACCCTCTTTCTGTTGGTCCTGTGAGGTATGCTGCCCTATTTTCTCTAGAATCTTAAGATGTTATTTCATGTCCTTTGTGGTGCTACCTCTTGTATACCTCAGTTGATGCTAACTCTCCTCCTGGTGAGGGCTCTTCCAGACAGCATGGTGGTGATCTAGATAGGAATAAAATAGACACAGATCAAATGAGAATTACAGGGCATCTGCCAGTAAACACATTTCTTGTGAAAAGGACATATGATCACAGGTCAGACACTTAGGCATTATATTGTCCACCAGGACAAAGAAGTATCTCATTATATCAGTCAGTGTTTTACTATGGAAACAAAATATAAAACAAGATATACAAATGTATTAAAAAGTTACAAGATTGGCTTATGTTGGTCAGTGACCAAAACTCCCATGGAGGGTTCAGGTCTCCTGCCTGGCAATATGACACATGGATGCAAATGAAAGACAAAGAGAAAGCATTCTGCAGTTGAGGAGCTTTGAGATGATCAATGTTCTATGTGGAACAAAAGTGCATGAGTCCAGAATTCATGACTATTTTTGTTTCAGGGGGTGAGTGGGAGTCACGGCAGAGTGCTAGGGAAGAGAAAGTTTGTAGGCATTGACTGTAAGGAGACACAGAATAATTTTGTACCAGGCACAAAGGCTCTTCAATTGGCAATGCAATGGATAGTTTGATGTATGCAAGACTGGCACCTTTACTGCCAGGAAGGTATAATTCTTTTTGAGTCCCATAGCCTCAGTTGAGATATTATCTCATGCCTTAGTCCTGGAGTCTCACAGGCTCTTGCTGGAGGCCCCACTCTATCCATCAGCAGTGGGGACAACTCTTGTCCATGTACTATGATGAGACACACTGACATCTCAGCTAGACTCAGTCACATTCTTTTTAGCCAATTAAAGGAACAACTCATTCAATTTTGCCAGCTCTGCATATCTCAGTAAATAGGGTTGAAGCAAACATCAGGGAAAGACAGAGGAAAGGGACTTCATTTCTCAGGAGAACACAGCTTGGTAGTCTCCCATAGTTAGCTGCAGAGCTGGATGAGGAAGCATGCAGAGGGTGTCTGCACACTGGAGACTGAAGCATTCAGTCCAAGGTCTGGAATTCACTGCGACGTCCCATGCAAGTCTGTATCAGAAGGGTAATGGGTCTTGGACTGAAGAATCTAACACTGAAAGCTGAAGAGTCTATGCCAGAGGGCTGAAGGACATGAATTAGAAGCCAGACTCCACACTAGAAGCTAGGAGATGACATCCAAGCTGAAGGTGAAGAATAGAAACAAAGTACATCCTTTCTCATTTCCCCTTTATACCATCCAGGCTACGAGCCACCCTAGGATGTAGAATTGCTCAGATGTTTTAGTTAAATTTCTAAAATTCTCAGGTTGGCACCATCCATCAGCCATTACACTCATGAAAGGAATACTGTATATATCCATGAACCCCTCTCTCAGAGCCACATCAGGGCAGAGTTTACAGTCCCTCTTCAGAGAGAGAGACCTTAAGACCAAATTAGAGGAAAGATAGAAGTGTGTGTGTGTGTGTGTGTGTGTGTGTGTGTGTGTGTATGAAATAACACAAACTATTAGTATATGCTGATATAGTATACTATAGAACACCATTATAGCAATTGTAGAGTAAAAAGAATTGTATTATAGCATAGGAATTCTAAGTACAGAAGGGTTATTTACTTTCAATTTGGAAATGCTGTGATTTCTATTACAAGGTCCACTTCCATAAATTTGCTGTTTTAGGTGTTTTTTAGTTGAAATGAAAGAGATATAATGAACTGTTGATGGTTCAGGATGTGGCATGTTGGCATTTGAGAAGACAGAAGAGGAAAGAAGGTCACCCTTGCCTTTGCCTTCCCCTTTTCCCCCTAAATCAGGCCATAAAACCTAACTGACCTTCCATTTTAACATGTCACAAAACCCTCTTATGAGATGTGCCCAGATAATTCCCAGAGGGAGGATCATTCTTATCTCTGAAGATGGATACAGTCAATCCTTGCTAAGTTTCCCCCAGCTTCTTACCATTGGACCACACCTCCTTTTGCCTAAATTAAGCTATTAACTACACCTTCATAATCAAATCTCAACACAAAAAATACACAGGAAACTCTGTTTCTTTGGTCTTCATATTCCTATAAAGGCTCCTGTATCATGCAAAACTTATATTAAATACAATTGTATACTTTTCTCTTACTAACATGTCTTGTTATAGAAGTCTCTGCCATGAACCCAAAATGGGAGAGAAAATATATCTTTTCCCCTCTGCACAGCAATCTTGGGCAGAGAGGAGGATAATATTTGGACTACAGTTCAGATGCCAATATGGTGGTTAGAAGAGCAGCAGCAAAGTTCAACTGCGTATATACATATGTAGACACCAGAACCCAGTGCTTTACAGGTCTTCTGGAGACTGGAGCTGCAATGATTCTTGGCACACTGTGTTTTAAGGAAGTGCACCTACTGCTATTGGGGGAGTCCTAGTGTAGCCATGCAGGTCGAGAGAAGAAGCAGCCTTGCCACCATGCCCCACTGCCTCCCCGGGAACCTGGGTTCAGAGAAACCCAGGTGCCTAGGCCATTTCCCTACACCATGGAGGAGCAGCCAATGCTGGAAGTGCCTGGGATCCTACAACTCACTTGTCAGGAGGAACTTAGGAAAATGTCAAGACAAAGGAGCAAAAAGCAACCTCCAATTTCCAGCCCACATAGAGCAAGTCTGGGAGATAGAGACATGGAAGGAAATGGAAGTCACACACCTGAAATCTCTGAAAGGATAGCAAGTGAAGCAAAGAAAAACTTCATGAGGTTGTACTGATAGGTGTCAGCAAAAAAGCAGGGGTCAAAATCCTGAAAGAAAACAACTTCCAACCCAGATTGATGCACCCTGCCAAGCTATCTTTCAAAATTGATGGAGAAATAAGATACTTCCATGATAAACAACAACTGAAGGAATCCATGACCACCAAACCAACCCTACAAAGAGCACTGAAGGATATTCTAGAGAGAGTTAAAGATGACCATGGTTACCAGAACAGCAGCAGAGGAGTGATCACCAAACAGGTCAGGCAATTGAATGGAGGGGGAAAGTGGGGGGCCAACAGCAGGAGGATAGCATGGCAGAGATGAACCAATGAATGCTGGTTATAACCATGAATATAGATGGCCTCAATACACCAATAAAAAGAAACACAGGGAGACTGAATAAAGAAACAAGGTCCATCAGTATGCTGTATACAAGAAACACATTTAACTCCAAAGGAAATTTGTAGACCAAAAATCACAGGAGAAAAAACAATGACTCATGTGATAGGAAACCAGAAAATGCAGGGGTAGCTTGCCCATCAACCACAGGATGGATAAGAAAGATATGATGTTTTTATACAATGGAAATCTACTCAGGTATAAAGAAGGATAATCTCAAGGCTCCTGTAGGTAAATGGATGTAACTTGAGATCATGTTCATGGATGAAATGGTTTGGACTCATAAGGGTGAACATCATGTTATCTCCCTAGCATAAAAAACTGAAGGAATTAGTGGGATTCAAAATGCACAATAAGATATTGTGAAAGTGATAGAGGAGGAAATGTCTAAAAAGGGAAGGTGGCAACCATTGTTAATTTTCTATTATCTTGTTTTGAATTCCTGTATTGTTTTCATTGTTTTGTTAGGTTTGGTTTTAGTCTGTCTTGCTTCATTTAATTTTATTATGTCTGATGGTATGGGCAGCTATTTTGAAGAAAATAAGAAACATTATGGAAGCCATTGTTGATTTCCTATTCTTTTGATTTGAAGTCCTGCATCGCTTTCATTATTCTGTTTTGATTGGCTTTATTCTGTTTTACTTTGTTTGGTTTTATTTTCTTTAAAAAAAAATTGAGAGTGCCACAGGCCACAAAGTAGATATCACATGTAAATGCATAGCTTCACTTAACTAGATAACCAATGAGCATCATGTTGAAGTCAGACTATCTGGCTTGGTGGAAATGATGCTGGACTCTGAAGATTTCTTGCAAAGCATACTTCTTACAAAATTTCTGCTAATAAGAGGAAAAGATTTTGCTTAGTGTCTTACACTGCCCTCCTTTAATTTGTTCCTCCTCTTTTTTGTGGATTGTACAAGCTCTTCCCACTAAAGGTGAAGTAGACTTCCATTGGCTTAAATGAAAGTGACAGTGTGCCAGTTCTGAACCTAGACTTTAATACATTATAATTTTGCTTGTTCTCTTGTGCCTATGCCATCATTATGAAAAATTTCTTTTGGGTAGTTTCTGATCCTTTAGTCTGTGCTTCAGAATAAATACAGATGCTCCTCAATTTGCAATGGAGTTACATCTAGATGTACCCATTGTAAATTGAAAACACCAGTAAATTGAAAATTCATTTAATGCATGTAACCTACTGAAGATCACAGCTTAGGTTTACAGTATACTGAGAAGTATCAGTTGTTTACCCTCATGATCAGCAGCTGACTGGGAGCTACAGTGTGCTCCTGCATGTCAAGAGTATCATACTATATATTGCTAGCTTGGGAAAAGATTACAAAATTTTTTTTAAAAGATCAAAATTAAAAATAAGATATTTGTTGAATATGTGCTGCTTTCACACCCTTATAGAGTTGAAAAATCATAAGTCAGACAATGGTAAATCAGTGCCATCTACACATGTTGAGCAGAGCTACTCAAACCTATCTTTGGATTTACCATACAAAGCAGAGCCAATCAGGTGCCATAAACCACGGCAAAATGGTATCTCATAGATGAATGAGCAAAATAAGTGCTTTCGTTGTCACTGAACTTTGTATGGTTGTTACACAGCAATAGCTGACTATTGTGTGACAGGTCAGTTTTCATCATTTGAACAAATAGACTACAGATATTCCAAAGTTTTACTCCATAGAATATGGATATGATAGTTCTAGCTTGAAAGTTTTTAAAAGCAATTTAATTGGGCAACTCTTTTTAAACATAAAATGTATTAAGAAAGCACCAAATAGAATGTTCATCATTGAACAATATAAATCCAATGGTGAAGTCTTAAATAAAATTACAGTAGCAATTATAATGTTTCAGAGGCAAAGGTAAGCCAAGTATTACATTATTTACATACACTCATAATCTCAATTTTCACCAGTTATGCAAGGTAGAAGGTAATAAAAATGCAATCTCCTTCCAGTGAAATTGGCTAAGTGATGGTAACTTAAGACAGTTAATTGACAGATTTTCTTTTATGTAACAAAATCTTTGACTTATGTTCTTCATTCGATTATTGAGAGGAGACCTGGAATGGAATTGGCATAACTCTCTGAAGTTTGAAAAGCATACTTGTCATGCTGCTTCTCCGAGAGAAATAAGATTTAACATCCTACTTCCTCTTGCAAATACTTTTTGCAATAATTTTTAGTATTTCTAAATTTTCTATCCTTGTGACATTGTAGTGGTGCAATAATTGTATTGTAGTACTAGAAACAGAGATGTTTAGTCTACAGGCATTTTCATCTGAATGAGAAACAAGGTCATATTTTAGTCTTCAAAGAGCATATTCATTTCAACACTTCATTTACTGTTTTTCTCCCCTTTTTGGCATTACGGGAGATTAAAAATCGAAGCATATTGTTTTGTAACTTGTCCTAGCACAAAGAAGAGTCTATTACTAATGTCTTCAAACTGGTTCATTTGTGTCACATGCTTTCCTTAATAGAATGTAGTTGAAGTATATTTGTGCAGCCTTTGAAGTATACCTTAAGAAGGTCTATGGGGTCTGCCTTTGTTCTCTGGGAATGCTGCCTTGAGATAACATAAAGCAGCCAAACTAGGTGTCTGAAGATGAGAGAATTCATGGATGAGAACCAATGTGCCCCAACTGATAGTCATCACAACTGCCGGATACATGTCTGAGGTCATCTTAGACCTCCTGGCAGTGTAGGAAGGTAGAATCAGCAGAGGAGCATCCAGCCAACTCACAGAATTATGAGAAATGGAAAATAGTTGATGTTTTAAACCCAGTTTGGGGTGATTTGTTACACAGGGATATTTTTTCTTCTTATTCCTCATTTTTCCATCTACACAAACAAAGTGGCACATTATGTCTTTAGGGGCCAAATGTGGCAACTTTGGGGGTTGATCTTAGCCTTGCCTGCTGTGTACTTAACATAGATTAGTACTGTCATCAAAAGAACTTATCAGAAAGAATTTAAAAGAAAAACTACAATTCTGTAGTTAAAGTGAGAAGAAGAGTCATGCACATTTTATGAAGAAAGAATAAATAATTTTCTTTTTTTCAAACTGTACGAGACATAATGTGACAGGTATAGTGGCCATTATTTGTAATGAATTATTCTATTGCAAAATTAAGTAGGAATTACAGTATGCATAAAAAACATAGGCACAAACCTTTCTTTTCAATGAACTAGCAGAAATTAGTAGTATAACTATCTTAACTATCATATATATATATATATTTTTTTTTTTTTTGCCTTTTGCCTTCCTTCCTATCTCCTTTCCCCCAACCCAGTTTCTCTTTTTGAACAATTTCTTCCCATGTTACAATATCTAGTGTACATTTTGGATCTTATTTACTCTTTCTGCTTCTTACACTAGGGAGACAATACAATGTTTACACATGTGTGTTTGATTTATTTCAATTATGAGGATGGTCTCAATTTGCATCTATTTACCTATAAAAGTCTCAAGTTTACCTTCTTTAAGCTGAGTAGTACTCCATCGTATAAAAATACCACATCTTTTTTATCCATTCCTTGGTTGACAGGCATTTGAGTTCCTTCCAAGATTTAGTCATTACAAATTGTGCTGCTATAAACATGGGTGCACATATATCGCTGTGCTATGATGTTTTTATTTCTTCTGGGAAAATACCCAGAAGTAGAATAGCTGGGGTGAATGGGACCTCTAATCCTACTTTTTAAAGGAATCTTCACACTGATTTCCATAGTGGTTGTACCAGTCTACACTCCCACCAACAGTAGAGAAGGGTTCTTTTTTCCCCACAGCCCCTCCAGCATTTGTTATTGGTTAGTTTCTTGATGATAGCCACTCTTTCTGGGGTGAGATGGAATGTCAGTGTTGTTTAAATTTGCATTTCTCAAATGATCAATGATGTTGAACATTTTTTCATATATTTATTTGCTATTTGTATTTCTTCATCTGAGAAGTGGGTATTATCTCAGATACCCATTTTTGGATCGGGTCATAGCATTTGGGGGCTCTGATTTTTTTCAGTTCTTTTTATGTTCTAAGTAGAAGTCCTTTGTCTGATGGAGAGTTGGATAAAATATTTTCCCACTCTTTGGGTGGCCTTTTCACTCTGTTAGTGATTTCTTTTGTTGTGTGAAATCTTTTTAGTAAGATGACATCCTAGTTGTTTATTCTTTGAAATATTTCCTGTGCAGTTTGGGTTTTGTTCATGAAGTTTCTGCCTGCACCTATGTAGTCAAGATTTTTACCTACTTTCTCTTCCAGTTGGTTTAGTGTTTCTGTTTTAATGTTTAGATCTTTGACCCATTTTGACCTTAGTTTATGCATGGTGATAGACATGGGTCTAGTTTTAGTCTTCAGTGTGTGGAAAGCCAGTTTATCCACCACCATTTATTAAAAAGGCTATCTTTCTTCCAGTGAACATGTTTGGCCCCTTTGTCAAAAATAAGGTGGCTGGGTGTGTTTTTTAGTTGTGTCTGCATCTTCCAATCTGTTCCACTGATCCTCAGGTCTGTTTTTTTGCCAGTAGGATGCTCATTTTACCACAGAAGTTTGTAGTATAATTTCAGGTCAGGGTTTCTGATGCCTCCTGCCTTGCCTTTGTTGCCTAGAATTGCTTTTGCTATTCTAGGTCTCTTCTGTTTCCAAACGAACTTTGGGGACTCTTTCTCTAGATCTGTGAGGTATGATGACCATATTTTGATCCAGATTGCATTAAATCTCTATAACAATTTTGGGAGTATGGCCATTTTCACTATGTTGGTTCTTTGTATCCAAGAGCAAGGGATATCTTTTAAATTTCTGATATCTTCTTCAATCTCCTTTTTTTAAAGTACTATAATTTTCAATGGATAGATCTTTTACTTCCTTTGTTATATTAATTCCTAAGTATTTCATTTTTTGTGGTGCTATTAGGAAGGGTGTGGCTTACCTAATGTCTCTCTCAGTGAGTTCGTTCTTTGCATACAGGAATGCTATTGATTTTTGAGTGTTGAGTTTGTATCCAGCTATGCTACTGAATCTGTTCATTAAATCTAGAAGTCTTTTGGTGGAAATTTTGGGGTCTTCTATGTAAAGTATCACATTGTCTGCAAATACCAATAATTTAACTTATTTTCCTATCCTTATTCCTTTTCTGTCTCTTGTCTAATTGCTCTGGCTCAGGTTTCCAGAACTATATTGAATAGGAGAGATGATAGTGGACATGCTTGTCTTGTTCCTGATTTTAGAGCGAAAACTTTTCAGGTTTTGTCCATTTAGTATGATGTCAGCTGTTGGTTTGTCACAGATGGCTTTTATCAGATTGAGGTAAAGACCGTTTGTTCCGGTTTTCTGAAGGATTTTTATCATGAATGAATGTTGGACTTCACCAAAAGCTTTTCTGCATCTATTGAGATGATCATGTGATTTTTGTCTTTGGCTCTGTTGATATGGTGTATTACATTTATTGATTTATGTATGTTGAGCCATCTCTGCATTCCTGGGATGAATCCCACTTGGCATTAATGTATAATCTTCTTAATGCTTTGTTGCATTGTTTGCTAGTATCTTATTGAGAATTTTTGCATCTGTGTTCATCAGGGAGCTTGGCCCATAGTTCTTTCTTTGTTTTGGTTTTTCTCTGGTTTTGGTATCAGGGTAATATTTGCCTCCAGGAATGAGTTAAGGAGAATTGCTTCCCTTTCAATTTCATTAAAGAGTTTGAGGAGTATTGGCATTAAATCTTCTCTAAATTTCTTGTAGAATTCAGCCATTAATCCATTAGGACCTGGGCTTTTCTTTGTTGGTAAGTTTTTAATTACATTTTCAATCTCATTAACTGATATTGGGTTATTCAGAATTTTTATATATCCTTGATTCAGCTTTGATAATTGATAGGTTTCTAGGAATCTGTCCATTTCTTATTTTCAGTCCTATAAAAGTAAAGATTTTTTAAGTAGGTATTGATGATCTACTGAATTTTCCACAGGATCTGTAGTGATTCTACCCTTTTCATCTCTGGATGCATGAATTTGAGTTTTTTCTTTCCTTTTTTTGGTAAGATTGGCTAGGGGTTTATCAATTATATTAATTCTTTTTAAGAACCAACTCTTCATTAATTCTTTGTATTGTTTTCTTAGTCTCCATTGCATTAAGTTTTGCTCTGGTCTTTATAACTTCCTCCCTTGTATGGGTGTTAGACTTGTCTTGCTCTTCTTTTTCTAGAAGCTAGAGGTGCAACATAAGTTGTTTATTTGTGCTAATTGTGTTTCTCTGATGTGAGAATTCACTGCTATAAATTTCCCTCTTAGAGCTACTTTCCTTGCATCCCATAAATTCTTGTATGTTGTATCTGCATTCTCATTTATTGTAGATATTGTTTAATTTCATTAATTTTATCTGTGAACCATTGGTTGTTTAGGAGTGTGTTATTTAATTTCCATATGTTTATGGAGCTTTGTGGTTTCTTTACTGCAATTTCATTGCACTATGGACAGATAATATGCTTGGGATAATTTCAATTCCTTTGCATTAACTTAAGTATGGTCAGTGGGCAAGTATATGATCTATTTTACAGAACATCCCATGTGCAGCTGAGGTTAATGTGTATTCTGATGATGTTGGTCAGCACACTCTGAAAACATGTATTAAGTCCATTTGTTCAAGGTTTGGTTCAGTTCCGATACTTTTTTGTTGATTTTTTTTGTCTAGTTGATCTATCTCTTTGTGACAATGGGGTATTAAGGTCTT
>RJWT010011280.1:0-23446 GCA_004365215.1 Cuniculus paca
AATTTCTTCTTTTAAAAAGAAATTTAACTTTACCTCTCAGTTTTATTTAAACTTTAGGGATTTTGCTATGTTTGATCCCCAAGTGTTTGTTGACTGTTTTATGGTTAATAAAAAAAAAAGCCTTCCATTTCGTGACTTGACTCAAAATAAGCACATTTAAAAGAATGTCTTAGGTGACACAAACTTCTTGGAGGATGTACTTATAATTAGGCTCCATCCCTGGCCATTGTTAATTCAGAACCTTGGAAGGCTCAGACTAAAAAATTCTCTTAAGACTTGCTGTTTGTTCTCTTACTCCATAAGTAATTATTTCTCTAGGTGTAGAGACACATCCAGATGACACCAGAGAGCTAGTCTTTAAATTATAAGCTTCCTCGGTAAAATTTTAAGTAACAAGTGAAAAAGAGTTGAGGAAAGTTAAGTTCTTATTAGTTTTAAAGAATGAGAAGTAGTGCTCAAAAAGAATTAATAAATAATTCTTGAATTATTCAGTAATCCAATCCTCCCAAAAGACAACAGATGAGGAACTGAGAACAAGATTTTCTGATGGACTCTAGGTGAATTTGACATTTTATTTGAGGAACTAAGTCTTTTCAATGAAGATATTGTTTTTCTTTCCTTGTTGAGAACTTTTATCTTTCACTTACAAGGCATTTTATGCTTTTACTGACATATATTAATTTCCAGCATCAGTATTGTTGAGCTTTGAGTCCATTGTCAAGAAAAACAAAGGTTACCAGCAGCATCGTTATAGTCAGTCTGATAAGTGGCATGGTTAGTAAGTAACCAAAATGAGGTAGAAGATAAAGTGTGAATATGCTGGGCAAATAAAAGATTCATATCCTACTCAGGACAGAGCGGGATGACATGAGATTTAATCATGCTACTCAGAATAGGGCATGATTTAAAACTCATGATTTATTTCTGAAATTTGTCATTTACTATTTTCTAACCATGGTTGACTAAGGATTGAAAAAAAAAAAAATGAGAAGTGAAATACCAGATAAGAGGGCACTACTGAACATGTAACATTGGCCCCTTCCTTATCTTTAAATTCTAAGAAAAATTTGTTAGAATGAAAACAAAGAAAGATTTTAGAAAAATTCAAGATAGATTTGACCAGATTTATTCAATTCTATATTCTTTTGTTTTTGGGTGTAAGGAATGGAAAACATAGAATTAAAGCTACAATGAAAGTCCTAGCATGTTTGATTATGTATGGATGTGCTATTACTTGAGATTTGCAGAGTCTGGATGAAGAAAACGACTTTTAGAGTTCAACATCAGGAAGTGGAGAAAAATGAAAGAAAACTTAAAATCTGTCCCTGAAATTAAGAGAGAGGTCAAGGCTAGAGTTAAGGGTCTCGCTGCCATTTTTGCTGAGGTGTAAAAGTTAATGCTGTGAGAATTAGAGAACATGGGGGGAAAAACTAGGTCTGGGAGAATCAAGACCAATCACAGTAGCCAAAAACACAGAGCACTGAAGACATGTGTTCAGTGACAGGGGATGACAAATTCAAGGTGGATCACTGAAACCAAAGCTAAAAAGAAAATACCCAATGAAAAGACATTACCAAGAGGGTTACTTACTTTGAAGAGTTTGAGGCACATAAAAACTAAAGAAATCAATGCAGCCAGCAACGTAAGAGTGATGGGTGAGTCAGCTAAGCGCAACTGCAAAGATAAGCAAGGGATGCTGGAGATGTAGAAATGGTGTAAAAATTGTTTCTTCTAGAGATCTAAAACACGAAAAGACAGGAAGAGAGAAAGGAAAGACAGGAAAGATTTGCTTTGTTTCATCTTTTTTCATTTCTTAAATAGAAGCCCATGGGACTTTCTTAAAGTTTGGAGAAAAGCATCAATTTAAGTTATAAAAATATAGCTTGATTAATTGACCTCACAGCATATCTAAGAATTTCAAGTCACAAATCAACAGTGGCTACAATTACTACAGTGGCTACAATACTGTGTCCTAGTTCTCTCTTAAAACAAAAGGCTGACATTGAGATATAATTTACAAGATATAATTTGTAATTTGCAGAGTACTAAACTGACCCATGTTAAGTGAATGGTTCAAAGTATTTTAGTATTTTTCTAGAGACTTTACTCAATGTGTCAAATAACTGAAATAACTGGAACTCTTGATCTCAAGGTCTTAGAGGCTGCAGGAACTCAATCGTGAATCCCAAATGGCCATTGGCTCGTAGAACACAGGGACTAGAATTTCAGGCCATCTTTAATAAAAGAGGACAGTTATAGAGAACAAAGTAATCACAGAAAATTACCAACTTTATAAACTGTAATAGTATTACAGTGCATCATGTGGAAGGAGTCAAATGCTATAAATAGTTACTGAGTTTACAATAGATAATTCATAAGCCACACTATAACAATCAAATAACTTTTGTTTTTTAAAATGAATTTATTTGTATCTACAGTTGACTCATTAGTAATAATACAATAACAGCACTCACAATACATTTTTATACCTAGGGTTTGTTTTTATTTGTTTGCTTTTATTTTTGACAGTGCTTCCCAGAACAATGTTTTTTCTATTTCAAGAAACCACTGTCTTAGTTCTTTGTGTTTAGTGTAGACCTTATGCTGCAAAAAAAATTCACAAATAACAAAATTTTTCATATAAGTTTTCCTATAATTTAAAAAAAATTCATGGATTTACATATTCACACACTCTAGTTTCTAAATGCTGATTTCCAGACTTAAAAATATGTTGGTACTTTACATGTGATTAGAAAAAATGTTTTACTAGTGAAGTAAAAAGTTAACAAAATAAAATTAAAGATGAATCATGGATTCTTTACAATAGTGCCTTTTTATGTTACTCCACATGAGGGTATTTGACTTAGCTATGTGAGTAAAGAAGCTCAGTTTCTTTGAAAATATAATGGAGAAAAGAATTACCAAACTAAAACTAAGCTATGCAGATTCTGAATGTCTTGGTAATTGTATCCTAGATTTAAATTGCCTCCCAAATTAAGGTCTAAAGAAGGACACATATCTAAGGAAATATGCATTAAGGGGAGTGGGTGGTAATTGCACTCTTCATTAGAATGTGTTAGCTACTCTTCAAATACAGTACCTAAATTTATTTTAAAATTTTCTCTTCTATACACTAGACTGAAAAATACACTTTCTTATTAAATATTTTTCAAAAGTCTCCTCAAGACTTTGCTGTACTTTCTCAAGGACTTTAGTAGCTTCAATTTGAAAAAAGCTAGAAACATTAAAAAATAATCTAAAAGTAAGAGATTAAGATCATAATTTAAATGTTTCTCAGCATAATGAAAAAGATTCAATAATAGCTAAATTATATTGAGATGTGAATTAAATGTGTGATTTGTGTAGATAGTCATGAAATTGGACTGGGTAGGAAACAGGAATTTTTTTTCAAAGTACAGACTTTATTACATAGTATTTGTTAATTTTTCTGAAAAGTTGGCAACTGCATGTTGGCTTTTTCACTGGAAATTTTCACCAACTCAAATACATTTCCTACCCTTGTTATTTTACTAGATGTTGCCTTGAGAGATTGCACATTTCTCTCTCGTGGATGTCAGAACTACTGATAGATCCATTTATTCTCTTAAGTGGAACATTCAAAAATGAATTCTAGTCTTTGAAATTTCCCTCAAACATTTTAATCATTAATGCCTTCCTTATAGTTCCATTCTAACTACAGAAAACTCATTATGCTTGGGCATCTTCCAAGCAAGTCTTTAAAATCTGAATCTCTCTCCATCACCAATTCTTACATATGGATCCTAATTTTCAGAAAAATTCTCTGGTGTCCAATTTTTTGGCATCATCTGACTTCTTTGATTAACTCAGACCACTTATGTCAGCCAACTCATTTTCTTAACTTACAGTTTCTTTGTTTGCAATTACATATTTGTGCATAAAAGTCTTCCCATCTTCTGCAAACCAGTAAAATTTGTTGGCTTTAAATAACACTCATAAAGGATTAAATTTTGGCTTTAAAAACAGTCAAGGAAAAAAAAATCAAACAAAATCTGAAAGTCTGAATTGATAAATTCAGAATATTTATCTATCTACCTATCTATACACTTTTATTGGGAAATACAGTTAAAATCTTACATGAAAGATACTAAAAATCATTAACAAAAAATGTACTGGGCTTGTTCTACGTGCCAGATATTTCCGGGCATTACAAATACAGTAATCATCAACAAAGATGACTCAAATGTATTGACTTTCATGAAGCTTAAATTTTAGACAAAAGAAGTGATAAGTATAATAAAAATCAGTTCTGTGAAGACTGCATTAAATCAGACCATATCTGCAGTCCTGGGTCCAGCATTAGACTTAAAATATGTATCATGTAAGCTATGCTTGCTGACACATTGGTTTGGAATTGTGTTTTGTCTTTGTGCGGGATTTGCTTATGAACAAGAATCATCTCTAATGCTTGTCATAAATAACTTAGAATGAAAAATAGAACAAAGTTTAAGTAAAAAAAATACAATTTTAAAATGAATAATGCAGAGCACCTTCATAAACCTAACACTTTTAAGGTAAGTTTCATTTTTGGAAATCTCTTTCTAGATTCATTCTGTTCATCCACCACATTTATCACATTTAAACCAATAAAATGTAATGCATATTAAAATCATTTCCTAGGTCTACATATCTGTTTGACTTTTCTTGTTTCTGAGACAAAACACCCAACACCCACAAGTTAAGGGAGGAAAGGTTTATTTAGCTCATATTTTGTAGAGGTTTCAGTCCATAATTCACTGGTTCTGAGGTGGAGTGGCACGTGGAGGAGGGGCAACAGTTCATTGTGATGGAAAACAGCAAAAGTCACAAGCAGAGAGGGAGAAGCAAACCTCTTTCTGTACCTTATATTGTATCTACTTTACCTGTCCTAAGGCAGCTGTAGCACTCACACTCTTAATCCCAGCACTGGACCATGAATCAACTGCAAACTAGGTTCAGCCACCTCCAGAAAGCCTGCCTACCCATGACTGCATGAGGCTTTGCAGGGACATCTAGACACAAACCATAACCGTAACTATTCCTATATTTTCAAAAATAGATATGGCTTTTCAAGAATTTGAAAGGAACCAAAGTGTCTGAATCTTCACTGTTGCAGATGATGAATGAATGTAGGGGTAAACATTAATTGACTTACCTATCATTTTCTCAAATGCAAAGTGCCAATTCAGTCAGCAAAAAAAAGTAAGAGTAGGATATAGGATTTCATCAAATGTTTCATCAGCAGTCTGTCCCACTCAGCAAATCTAAAATTCAGCTTTGTTTAATTTGAGTATTAATTTTCATGGAGTTAGAATTTATTGAAGGTGTTATTATTAGAATTGAAATATGGTGACTGCATTGCATTCATCTTTTAAAAAGCACATATATCAACCAAAGGAAGGTTTATGTACTTCTGTCTGTGAACATCAATCACTAAAAGTTTGTTTTATATGCTTACTGGTTGGTTGGTAAATATTTTGAATATTACTCTTGGGTCATATAAATACATTTTCAGGTCCCCAAATTAGACCTCTGCTCAACTAGTAGAAAAAAAATTCCCCAAGCAGATGTGTTATTAACACCTGGGGCAACACAGCATTCAATAGGAAGCTGGCAGCTTCCCCACACAGCTCAACCAGCTAGCAACTGCTTCACACAGCTCAATCTGCAGAAAGCTGATTCCACAAAAAACCACAAGAGGCATGCTATGCCCACCAGCAACCCCTGTGCCCAACACTGCCCTGCTGCCTAGCCTTAGGCCCCCTACTCAGAGACACAAAATTTTGTGCCCCCTTTAGCAATGCCTCCCTCCCCTCCCTAAACTCCCCTATAAAAACATCCCCTCACCCCTTGCTTAGGACCAGTGGTTTCTTCATCCTTGGCCCAACTGTACCTGGTCTGCAATAAATCCCTCACCAGTTGCTTCAACCTTGCCTGTCTCAGTGGTCATAGTTGTGCCTCAGTTTACCCTAACATCTGGTACCAAAACACCTCTGGGTTGAGGTTACCTCTTCTGAGGGTCTGACCTCCTCTTCTTGAATCCCTTCTGGGGCTCATTAAGACCACTGCTGCCATTGGACCTCTGGCCCTCCCTCAACTTGCTGCTAAGTCTCAATGCCCTCCCTTCAGGTCGGGTAAGTGTCATTTTCTTGTCTATGTTGCTTGCCTCTGCTCTCCCCCTCTGCCCTTATTGGCTTCCAAGACTCATTCTGAGTTGTGTACCACAAAAACCCAGGCCTGGTCACACTCACCCCATGGAAGTCAGACTCCCTGACGACTGTCCAATTTCAGGGATGCCTGACTTGGTCACCCATCCACTCTCTCAGCCTCAAGAATTTGACCAGATATGTCCCTTCTCTTTCTTTAGTCATCCCATTTGACTGGTATCCTGAGCCAATATGAACAACCTTCCTCTACCTGATTGCTCCACAGGATATTTGATTTCTCAGTTCTCTGGGACCTTGACAATTTGTGTCACAGGCTTGGAAAATGGTCCAAGGTCCCATATGTCCAGGCATTTTTCAGTCTTCACAGGCTCCCCTCCCTCTACACCTCCTGTGACCCTGCTGAACTCCTTCTCATTTCCATACCCTGCACTGCTCCTTTCTTGCCCCTGAAAAAGTGTACACAATTACAGGACTTTTTGCCTCATTAAGGGACTCAAAAAGTAGCCCACAAACCAGTTAACTATGGCAGACCTAAGGAAATTACTCAGACTACAGGTGAAAATCTGGCTCAGTTTATGTCCCGACTGGGAACCACCCTAATAAAGTATACCACTCTCAATCTGGAAAGCCTAGAAGGACAGCTAATTTTCAATGCACTTTATCACTCAGTTAGGTCCTGGCATTTACAAAAAACTCTAAAAAATCGAGACATGCTCCCCAATCCCAACAACAGGAATTAATCTCCCAGGACTTCAGAATCTGTAACAATCATAATGAGGCTGCCCACCAGCAATACATCTCCTACTTACAGTTACTTGCCTCCACCATAAGAAAACCAAAATCCAAACAGGATGCCAACAAAATGTCCAGGGGCATGAAAGGGGTCCCTGTCTCCTACAGGGCCCTGCCTCAAGTGTCAACAGTCAGC
This sequence comes from Cuniculus paca, assembly GCA_004365215.1. Lineage (NCBI taxonomy): Eukaryota > Metazoa > Chordata > Mammalia > Rodentia > Cuniculidae > Cuniculus > Cuniculus paca. The sequence goes on from RJWT010011280.1 coordinate 7,114, forward strand.
CCACTGGGCCAAAGAGAGGCCCAACCCCAAACCCCCTCCCAAGCTGTGTCCCACATTTGGGGGTCCTCACCGGAAGAAAGACTGTCCCACTGTGGAGGTCCCCTCCCAGGGTATCCCACCAGACAACTCAATTCTCTCTGACCAGATTGGTTGGGCCTCTGATGACTGACATACCCTGAAGGTCTCGGATGTCCCCTGGACCATCACAGCTGCCAAACTTTGGGTAAAACTTATGGTGGAAGGTAAAACTGTCCACTACTCTATTCCTGGCAGCACCCCATGCCGCATGGTCCTCCTGCTCTTCCCACCCCAATCAAATTCCTCCCCCATCATTTCTCCTTCCCTAGACCCCTTCCATAGCCACACACCAAGCTCCCCTCCTCATTCCCCTTAAACAGAGCCACCCATACCAATACCCCTTACCTGATCCAGTTCTCAGAGGACTTAAACCTATCATCGCCCATCTCTTCAAACATGGCCTCCTCACACCTGTCAGTTCTCTCAACACCCTTATCCTTGCTGTCACAAAGTCTGATCAATCATATCATCTGATCTAAGATCTGTGACCCATCAACCAAATTGTACTCCCCATCCATCCTATAGTACCCAACCCCTACACCCTACTGTCCTCCATCCCTCCCTCCACCACCCACTACACCATCCTAGACCTAAAAGATGCTTTCTTCATCATACCCCTACACCTCAAATCACAGCCACTCTTTGCTTTCACATGAACTGACCTGGACACCCATCTATCACAGCAGCTCACCTGAACAGTTCTCCCCCAAGGCTTCCATGACAGCCCTCATTATTTCAGCCCGGCTCTGCCCAATGACCTTCTTCCCTTCTGACCCACCACTTCTTGCCTTCTGCAATATATAGACAACCTAATTCTCTGCAACCCCTCTGCCCTATCCTGCCATCAAAATACTCCACCAACACTTAGATGGCAAAGGCACAGAGTCTCTCCCTCCAAAGCTCAAATTTATAAGCCTTCGGTCTTATATCTAGGCATCCTCCTACAAAATCACCTGAATTCTTCCCCACAAATGCATACAATGAATTACCCAAATCCAAACACCCACCACTGTCCAGCAGTCCCTCTCCTTCTTGGGAATCATAAGCTACTTCCACCTCTGGATCCCAGGCTTCTTCATTCTTACCAGACACCTCTATGAACTCACCCACGACAACCCCGCAGGCCACTTAGACCAAAAGGCTTTTCCCCATGCACCCTTTCAGAAATTAAAACAAGCCTTAACCCTAATCAGTGCTCTATCTATTCCAGACCCCACTTACCCCTGCTCCCTACACACAACAGAACACAAAGGACATACTGCAGCAGTCCTGACTCAAGGTCTAACAACCTGCCTGCCACGTTTCTTTCCCAACAATTAGATCCCACTGTCGAGGGGTGGCCCCCTGCCTAAGAGCAGCAGCAGTCACTGCATTTATGGTCTTAGAAGCCCTAAAAATCACCCTCCTCACACCCATTACCCAAATTCCCCCCATGACTTCCAAGCCCTTCTTACCTCCTCTCATCTTCCCCAGCTACTCTCAGCTCCATGGCTCCTCCAACAATTGCTCTCTTCCTCAAAACTCCCACCATTACCCTAGCCTCCAGCCCTAGTTTTAAGCCAGCAACTCCTCTGATTCCACTCATAGAGACAAAGGACAATGCACACCCCACTTGGGACCACAACCATCTCCCCCTTATGCAACTAAACATCAGGCTCTTCCCCCACATCTCAAACATTCCCATACCAGACCCACAACACACATGATTCATAGATGGTAGCCCTTAAAAAGCCTCGGTCACTTCTCTGGCAAAGGCAGGGTATACAATAGGTATAATTGACACAGTAGTTGAAGCCCAAGTTCTCCCCCAGGCACCATCTTACCATAGGCTGAACTTATAACCCTAACCCGAGTCCTTACCCTAGCAGAGGGGACCACAATTAATATCTACACAGACTCAAAATACACTTTTCACATGCTTCAAAACCATGCAGCAATATGAGCAGAGAGAGATTTTCTTACCACCAGAGGATCCTCCGACATTAATTCATACCTAATGAAGGCGCTCCTAGAGGCAGCCCTTCTACCCACCCAGGCAGCAGTAATTCACTGTAAAGGACATCAAAAACCCACAGACCCCATCACATGAGGAGACAAAACTCGTGCACAGACCAGACAATGAGAGGGCTGCTACCTCCAACAGCACCCCACCTACCCCCACGGTCAGTACATCTCCCTAGCATTGCTCCCAACTCTTCCACAGAAGAACACTCACAACACCAGGCACTCCTCCCTTCAGAGGGATGGTTCCTCAACCAAGGAAAATATATCCTTCCTGCTACCCAGACTCACCAAATTTTCTCTCTCCTCCACAACAGCTTCCACACAGACTACAACTTCCCATCAGATGGCTGCCTCCTTTTAACAAACCTCCAGAATTCCTCCAATTGGATCCTCCTAGATCCAAAAAGATTCTCTTACAGTAGGAAAACAAAACCAAAAAATGCCACCCAAAAGCCCTAACTAGGGAGTTCCCTTCCCTGCAACAGGAGCAACCTTAGCCTTCAACATTGACGTCTGGCAGGAAGTCCCTGATGGACAAAATCCCCAACAACTTCTCAAAATATATAACCACTTCTGCTTAAACACGAAGGGCTATCCCGGCTCTGTGGAACCTCTGCTTCTCTCTGGCTCCCAGCTAACTGGACCAGAATCTGCACTCTGGTCTTTCTTACCCCAAGAATACATATAGGCCCCAAATAAATCCAATTCCTGGCTCCCAAACAGACCCCACCCCACCCCCAACGATGACATGACCTTGTGGTTATACAACTCTCAGAACTGTCAGATGGGCTCCAAAAGACACGCGATTCTGTCTAGCCCTGCAAAGGGAAATGGACTCCCTAGCTGGAGTGGCCCTTCAACACCACTGAGCCGTAGATTTACTCACTGCAGGAAAGGGAGGTACCTGCATCTTCCTAGAATGCTGCTTCTATGTCCTCAATGGGTCAGGCTTCATCCATTAGAGGTCCAAAGCCTCCCAGAGCAAGCCACAAGGCTCAAAAAACAGGCAAAGGATGACTACGACATGGGATAGGGAGGAAGCTTCTTCCAAACCACGTGGATATCCTGGCTTCTCCTGATACTCAGGCCCTGGTCCCAATCCTTCTGCTGTTATTACTTGGACCCTGCATAATAAGATGTATAACAGATCTCCTCCAAGGACAGATTTGATCCAGACAGCAGACAGTTCCTCCTGATGGCCCGCTACACTGCTACCCCATGAGAACCCTGCACTGACCTGTGATGAGAACACCCTGTCACAATGCTGCCACCAGCCCTGCCCCTCTCCCCAACCATTTTTTCTTTTCTAGGATGCTCACACAGCTCCCAGTCACACCTGAAGAAGCCATGAGAAACTGCACCCCTTACCCCTCTTCTCTTTCTATAACACAACAGACAGGAATGTCAGGTCTCCAAACTAGACCCCTGCCCAACCAGGAGAGAAAAAACTCCCCAAGTAGACCTGTTATTCACACCTGGGGGAAAGCAGCATTCAACAGGAAGCCAGCAGCTTCCCCATGCAGCTCAACCACAGAGAGCTGATTCCACAAAAAACCACAAGAGACATGCTGTGCCTGCCAGCACCCTCTGTGCCCAACACGGCCAAGTGTATTACCTAACCTTAAACCTCCTATTCAGAGAGCCAAAATTTTGCACGCCTCTCAAAATATGCCCTCACCCCTTGATCAGGGCCAACAGTCTTTATGCCCTTGGCCTGACTACACCCAGTTTGTAGTAAAGTCCTTGCCAGTTGCTTCAACCTTGCCTGCCTCAAGGGTCTCAACTGTGCCTTGGTTGAACCTAACAACGTCTTCTAAAGGAAGGAATATTTTAAGTCAAAACAATATAGTACTTTGGGGTAATTTTAACTTTTCATAAATTACATAAATAATTTGGATAGAATGGGTTATTTAAAATTCTATGGCAGGACTACTTTTAAATTTTGTATCTTAGGTATAGGAAAGATGAAGTAGTCAAGCTTATTTTTAATAAAAAGGTAAGGAAAGTGAGAAAAAGATGGCACAAAAGAAAGTCTATGGTAAAACAAAGATTCATCTGCTTTTAGAAAAGTGCAAGGCAACAATGATTCCCAATAATGTGTCTTCTCTTTCCTGTCTACATTCCTAAATAGCAGAGTAAATCAAATACCACCTAGTTAGTGTTATGTACCTTTTCCCTTACCTGTATTTAAGTCACGTCACATGACAAGAGTCACTGTGGAAGTCTGGGAATTAAGTATCATACACAAATTTCTAGCCCTATTTTATTACCCAGTGTCCAATGTCTTAAAAGAGGATCTTAAACTCTTGGCTTCTGTTTCAAATTTAAATCATTCTCCTTCCACCCTGTCTTGCTTTCCCTCACAGGACAAACTGATACTGTCTGCCTCTAGTATCTCACTTCCCACCTGCTCCTTAACAAGGTTGCCTTCTTTTCCATCCTCCTGCAAGTTCTCTCATGTAATTACAAGTAATTCAAAAGCTACACAGAGTATCAGTTTGGTTCTGATTTCATCTAACTTTTGTGCAGCTTTATCGCCCTTAGTCTACCTTGCTGCTGGAAAAGTGTTCTTTTTCAATACACTTGTTTCATCCCCAGTGCTTCAGTAACACCTTGGGCCTTCTTCATCAGTACTCTCTGCAACTCTTTTCTTTTCCCATGAACTTTCTTTCTGTTACTCTTAGAAGAGGTAGTAATTAATGGAATTTTGCAGATGGCGCACAGTAAGGTTCATTATACTTTAGTCCCCTCCTCCCTCCTTATCCAAGCTTGAATCAAGATTGCACTTTAATTCCACTTCTCCTTGGAAAGTAACAAAGTCTAAAGAGGAAATTTTTAATGTCTACATCCTTTTCAGTTTCAATATCCTCACCCTAAAGAAGCCTATCTTCTATAGCTTAAACAATCACAACAACTTTTTACCCAGATTCTTTCCCTCTGTATGCAACACTGATTCAAATAAATCGTCCTATGGCTCAGCCTTGATCAACTGATTGGCCTTCTGGGATACACTGATGGCTTCCTACTTTCAGTGGACTATGAATTTTGAGCCAATCAAGGTACAGATTAATACTCACAGCTCCTTTTGGTGAGCCAAAATATTTAACTCAGAATATTAGACTACTATTTGATCAAAATATGGCAAAAGTTCTACAGGTATAGCTAAAAAGTTAATGTTCTAAACACATAGCATTTGAACAAGTATAATATGCCTTTCTTCCATTTTACTTCTTCCCTACTGTTAGTGCCCAAATAGGCTATGGTTCTTTTTATCCTCTGGCTTTAGACTCCTCATTTCATATTAAAAATTCCTTTCCTAGATAACTATGGATCCATCTATTCAAAATATACTGTGTTTCATTCATATAGTGTACAATTGCAAATAAATGAAGATTGCTTCAATCAAAGAAAATACTCTCACTGCTTTTTACTAATACCATATACATAAAAATATTTATCTTTAAAATGGATAATTTAATTGAAGGTAACTTCAAAACAGAACTTGACTTGGAATCACTGTAACAACTCAGAATTCCCTATAATATCTACATTATATGACTTTGCAGATACTATTTGTGGGTAGTGCTACAAGCAACACAGAGAATGTCGGGGCCATCCTACTTGCTAATGCTGCACCTTGGGGGCACACAAAAGCAGTGGTATAAAATCCTCCTCACTTATTGTCATTGTTGACTAATCCTCAACTGAATACTTTCTGATCAACTGGAATTAGCTACAATTTCCTATGTTTAGGCTGTCTAAACTAGAACACGTATCTTTCTTAAACATAATTTCCCACATCTAGCAGAATATTTGCAAGAACATTATAAAATAAATAAATGTTCCTAGACATTGAATTTTTTAGTTGAAAATTAAGCTTCTTAGCAAGTTATTTTAAAACCAGTATGGAAAAATGTAGCCACTGACCATTAAAGAAAAGCCTACAGGGTGAAAGGCTGATGTAAAGAATTCTGGGTTTTGAGTCATGAGAAGTGGTTCTAGTTCAGAATGTAATACATTGTGCAGTGAGTCTGAGTAGTTCAACAAACTTTCCGAGCCTTATTTTGTAACTATAGTACAATGAGAGTTATTTCTAACGTGATTTCCTACTAGAATAGTGTAAGTATCTAGTAGTTAGATTCAAGAGACTCTACTGGATTTCTTTCTAGGTTTTCCTCAGAACTGATTTCTGGAGTATGCACATAGACTGTCTAACCAACAAATAAAAATGCACTGAGGTTTCTGACTTAATAAGCAAAGCAGGACTCAACTCCTGGGATTGGAAAACAATTAATTAAAATTGAAACCCTAATAAGAAAGTTTCCACATCATTAGTTTCATGATGCACCTGTCCCTGCTTATTCCATTGTCACTAGTAAAATTTAAGTTCTTCATATTTTGTATATATTACTTTGCATATATACCTTAGATTATCCAGTACAGCTCAAGTAATAGAAAATCATTAATAAGCCAGGCCTATCCCAGTCACTTGTGTAATCTAAAAACATCCCTTTATATATACATTTTGGTAATATTTGTGATTATATTTTTATTTCTGCACTATCTATTAGGACTTCTATACTCTTTATGGTGGCATCTAGACTATAAAATCCCAATTTGATCCTTATAAGAAGATGGACATAAGATATATACACAGCCTTTAACAATTTTTTGATGGCTTTTATATTATATACACATCCTTATATAGTTAATAAAATTTAATGGCAGAATTTAAACCAAAGTTTCAGATAGAAATTTTCTTGATTCGCTTTTATACACTTTGTTGTTGCAAATTTTATTCTTCTAGTCCTAATTTTATTTCCAGTCCCAGATAATATCCCACCTAAATTGACTCTTTAGGAAAGATTCAAAGGGCTTTTAATTACTTCCCTTGAATATGTTCTGAATGCAGCACTGAGCCTGAGGGCTTTCTTTGTCCACATGACACACTTGGTCAGTGTGCCCATCTAGTTTAAGAAGACTGTCACTTCATTATCCAAGAGATCCTTTCTCCAGGTAAGTGGGGCATTCTGTGAGGCGCTAACACTGAATTGCTTCAGAAAGACTTGGCAGTGTTGATCGAAATGCAAAGTTTGGCACAACTAAGGCTAAGGACTCCTCCAACCTTGGTAGAGTTTTAATTTTAGTTTCACCAAGCTGTCAAAGATGCACTCTCACTGTGTGCAAAACAAATGAGCTCAATTCTCTCTTTAGTTCTCTATAGTGTAGTCCTGATGCCCATGAACCTTCTTTCGATATATAGTTCTATCTTTGTCTTAATCACATGTTAAAGAGGTATATACACATGACCAGTCAAGATACTGGGCTAAGTATAAAAACTGCCCCTAAAGATATGTTCCTACAAATATGTAATGCATTATTGCCTTAAAAAAATCTAAACAGTACAGGTCATGACAAGGGCAAATGTAAGAATGCACTTGCCTCAGGTGTAAAACATCAGGACACATGAAAACAAATCTGGGATAAATAAAATGATATTTAAATATAGCAAATTTAAAACAGTAAACTAAGGCAAAAATCTATGATGCACAAAATATGAAAATTTAAAACAAAAGTTTTATGTACCCTGTGTAGTTCAACACCTCACGCTTGTCTGTTTCCTCTTCTACTGGTTAATTGTAAGTTACTGTAGTTCAATTCATAAATGTCGGAATAAATACATTAAACACCAAATCAATAATTTTGATTAATTTTTCTCCCTTATATGTTGAATTTTACTGTTGGTCACAAGCAAACATGAGCAATGCTTTACATTTTGCTCCAGTTTCTTAAAGAGTTACAATTAATTTTGATATTTAACAACATTAAAATTATGTTTATTAGATAAGACGTAGTTAAAGCTACTCTTCTCCCCTTATTGATAAAAATCAGTTGTTCACTGTCTCCTGAAAAGAAGATACCTTTTACAACTGTTAAATTTCATCTTGATAGCATTATTCTACTTATTTAACTTTTGTGTTTTTATAAAAGCATGTTGAATCTACAAGTGAACATAGTCTTTTCTTTAAAGGAGTTATCCAGGCCTTTCTGTGGCATGGAACACAGTGATTAGCCTGAAACTGTCAGACATGAAAATAACCTTTCCTTGTCATACTCTCCAAAATGTGGCCATTTCAATTTCATGTAAGACCCTTACTTGTATCCCATTAACAATGTGTTGGGAGTGAGGGGAGGCAGATGCAGGATAATCAGTCATGCCCTAGTCATTTTCTGTCAAGAGTATAAGTCCCTAACCAGTGCATGTTTACAAACAGATTTGCAAGAGCAGCATAAGCAAATGATTTCACAAAAGTGTAGCTATCACTTTGAAATTGCTTATGGTCAATTAACTCTGGCCCTGGAGGGAAAGGAGCTAACTAAAGGGCCCCCTTTGTCCTGACTAGCTGTGTACACTGAGGCTGACTTCTGAGCTGCAATTTCCTTCCGTGAAATGGCATTGCTAATGCCCATGTCATAAAGCAGTGATTAAAAAAAAGATGATGACTATAAACAATTTTTAAAAGATTGTTATACAAATATTACAAAGGAATTTAAAGGATAATAAAATTCATTTAGAATATGAAGTACAGTTGTAAAGCCAATCCCTATTCACTCAAGAAGAAATTTATTTTAAAATGATTTTCATCAGTATACACAAATACAAACTGATAAGCCAAGATACTGTGACAAAATCTTTTCTTATATTAAATCATTCTTAGCAGCACAAATTCAAGGATTTAAGAAACATTAATTATTCTTCCAATTTAGTAGGTTGAGAAAGTCAATTGATTAGAAAAATAGTTATTTATACTTACCAAAAATAAATAAGAAAAGTGGAAAGAAAATTTTCTCCATTTACTTACTTTCTAAGTAGTGTTTAATAAAGAATAAGTAGTTGAAATGAGTTAATATCACTATCAAGGAATCACTGAAAATAAACATTTAATTTCATGCTATTATTTGACACCCAGTAATTTCCAGATCAAAATAATTTATAAAATAAACTGGAAATCTCCAAATCCTCTCATCAATTATATTAAAAATATGTATTTCTTTACACTTGCTTTCTTTAAAATAACTTTATGAAATACAGATACACTTTGTACAATAAAATAATTTTGAATAAAGTATCTGAAATCCTTAAATTTTATTTTATATCTTGATCAAGTTTTCTTTTCTCATTATTCCATAAATTCTCCTTGAGAAATGTTCATTACTATTACTATTGCTATTACTATAGGATTCTCAAATCTATCTGTGCCTTTAATATCTCTTCTGAAGTCCAGATCTGTATGTTTAATTTTCTGCTAGACATTGTACTCAGATCTTTAAAACTTAGCCTTTTCCAGAATAAATTTAACACCCCTCGCTGAGTGGCACCATCGTTTGTTAGCTATTGCTGTCTGACTCAAGAGCACCACTACCTGCACAGTGACTTCTACAGCAGTTACAGCTTTGCCTGATGTGACCGCAGACCCATCTGATCAGTTACCAAACTAAGTGGATTCTACTTCTAAAACATCTATCATATTTATTACTATTATCCTCACTGTCCAGGGTCTCTTCTCACCCTCCCCCCTATGGACTCTAATTCTTATAGTCTTTCTCTTTGTTGATAGGTAGGAAAATCTATCCAAAGACTATAGGAAATTTAGTAGTAGCCTCCCCTACTTCTATGGCTTGTATCTAGATTTTTCCCCTAAAGCTTCAAGTGCTCACAGGTAGGGTTTTGGGAGGTGACAGGATCATGGGTGTGTGATACTGGATTAGTCCACTGATGATTTTATTTTTTATTTTTATGTTTTTATTTTTTTTTGCGGCACCGGGGATTGAACTCACAACCTTGCGCTTGCCAGGCAGGCGCTTAGGCCACTGAGCTAGATCCCCGGCCCTGTTTTTGAGACAGGGTTTCACTATGCCGTTCAGGCTGGCCTTGCGCTCATTTTGTAGCCCAGGCTGGTCTCGAACTCACAATGATCCGCCTACCTCAGCCTCCAGAGTGCTGGGATTACAGGCGTGAGGCACCACACCCGGCTCAGCATGGCTATCTTGAGGATTCTCAGTTTTGTTCCTCTTAAAGCCTTAAGGTCCCTAAAATGCTGCCAATATGCCCTGTACCTTCTAAAGCTTTATTAATACAGTATTTTATTAAGTTAAATTATATAACTGCAAGAGACATAGCATATTTAAGGTTTAAACTATAAAAATAGACATTCTTTCTGACCATATCTGAAATTTGTTATTCACAATTTGTGGGGGTTCTAGGAATACAACCTCTGTGAATTTCAAGGGTCCACTTATACATACTCAGTACTCCTATGAAAGAAAATAAAGTTAAGCTTAAATTAAATATATGCTTACTTGTAATAACAGACAAGTTAATATATTTGAGCCTGATTGTGAATTAATGAAGAAAAGAGCACTCAATCTGGAATTTGAAGACTTTGTAATATCTGTGTCCATTGATATGCACCACACAAGAGACATCAGCAAAAATACACAGAAATCAGAGTTACCTTGCATTGACATTCACCTTCCACTATGATACACAGAGGTAAACTTTTGAAGATGGGAAAGGGAATCTAGAGATGAAGCTGAGGAAATGGGAAAGTAAAAAAAGATTAAGCTGCAATATGTATATGCACCAATTTCTTATAATGAATGTATTCATTCTGTATCACTAACATAAACTAACAAAAAATACAAAAAAACAAAATCAACCCATTCCACACTAAGACATATGCTAATAAGATGATCTGACCTGATTGTAAAGACAAAAAAACCCTTTTGGACACCCATCTATAATGTGACTCAGTCACTGACTAGACAAAGGAAACCTGATTATTTTTCAACAGTAACTTTTCATATTGGGCAATAATAAAGCTACATATTGAAGACAAAGAAAGCTAAAGATTTTTATTATAAGTATAAATGACTTAATGCAAAGATTGTAGATAATTATCAACACTACCAAACCACAAATATATATACATGTGTGTATATACAGACAGGCATGCCCACTATATATATTTGTACGCTATACATTTATCTAATATACATATATTTATCTAACACATACATTATATATATTAAGAACAAAGTATAAACTATTTCGTTAAATTGTTACTTATACAGGTCTAAAAGAATAAGGAACAGGATATAAATTACAAACCAGAATATAAATTGTATGGTGTGTTTCTCACTAACCCATGCAAATATTTTAGGTAATCATAAAACTAAATAAAATTTTAAATAGGGAGATCTTAAAACCAAAAAAAAAATAACAAATAAATTGATCATGTGATCACCCTGAGAGTAACCATTCAAAGTTACTTTAGAGCACAATAATTCAACCGCAAATTCCCAGCAGGCTATAATTTAAGAACAAAAACAACTACAAAATATATTAACTGCTATCAGTAATAATGTTGGTGGCACTGTTTGTATTGTAGACATTGTTATGTGTATATTAAAAATAACTGTGATTTTGTGATATTAACATTTCATCATCCCTAGTTTGTTGGACATATGGGATTTTTGGTATGGGAGAAATGAGATATAGATGTAAAAAGTGATTAAGAAACCTGAAGACAAAAAAAAAATCCTAAATTTTTATGGATTTCAACCATAAAAATCAGAACAAACTGAATAATACATTTTATGTTCAATTTCAAAACAAAACATATTTCCTATTCTGTCAGTTAAAAAACAAAAAAACAAAACTCAGTAGCAGGGACGTACCCTGGCATCCAGATTAAAGTCTTGAAATACTAAAAACATCATAGAAGTTAGAGGAAATGACTAACTTCAAATCTCAAATACTCAGACATGTTACATTGAAGTGGGCAGAGAATACATAAAGTCAGTTTTGAGTTATAACTGTCAAAACTGGGTCATGTGTACACATTCATTTTAATCTTCTATCTTGTTTTATATACATTAGAAATCTTTGTAAAATGTGAATAAAATACACAAAAAACAATTTTCATGATCCATGGGGATACAAAAATCTTATAATGTGGAGCATTTGTAAATGTTTCAAAATCCACAGGAAACACAATTTTAAGCAAATATAAAGGGCTAAATTGCAACAGGAAATCTAAATAATGATAATCTTTTGTGATTACATTCTGACTAATTTTACTTCGAAAAAGTTGCTCATATTTCTTAGCCTAAATTCTTTCTCTTACTAGATGTCCACTAAATGATAGCAGAATTTAATGGTAGCAGATTCCCTGAAAATTTCTCACAAAATACACACATATTTGGACTTGAAATATCTGAGTATATAAATATAAGGCAACTGCTGTATAAAATACTCATAATACCAGAAGCTTAAAAATGTAAATGATCAGAAACATTAAATCACTAACATGATTACAGAGTGAAACTTTATATAAAAATAAGGCAGCAATAATTAGATACATGCTATATAATAGCCATCTATAATGTGGAAAAAATATCTTACTCAAGGCATCAAATTAAGATGCATAATTTTTGGCAGAGGAGTGGTTCAAAACACAGTCTTACTTTGTAGTGTAGGCTGGCCTTGTTGTACTCACTTATGTAGCCAAGGTTGGCCTCAAACTCATGGTGATCCTCCTGACTCAGCTTCCCCAGTGCTGAGATTATAGGTATTCACCACCACACCTAGCTTATGGTGCATAATTTAAACACTCTGTGTGTGAAGAAGAATAGTACATATCTGCTTGGATGAAAGGAAATATGAGGAAACAGATTCACATTCGCTATGTCAGCTGACTTGCAAGATGCTTCAAAAAGTAGATTTTTTTTTCTGGGAGAAGGCACAGAAAAGTGAGAAACTAATGAAGAACAGTAGTGTCATGAACTTAATTGTTTATGTTACCCTCAAACTATATGTTGAAACCCTGAGCCCCATTGTGGTGGTACTAGAAATGGAAGCTTTGGGAGGTAATGAGGCATAGATGATGTTATGGGGCTAGAATGTCAGTAATGGGATTAGGGTCCTCAGAGGAAGAGACCAGAGATCTTACTCTGCCATATCAGAATACAGTCAGAAGGCTGTCCTCTGCAAACCAAGATGTGATTGTTAATTGTTAGTGGAACTTGTCACTTGACTTCTGTAAAAACCACCTAGCAACTTTGTAAAGTTCTGGGTGTGTCCGTGGATAATTGACATGTAGTCCAGCAAACAGGGAACACTCGCCCCAGCTATGGGTGGTTCCAGCCAATAGGCTTGTAGGCTAGAATAATAAAAAGGGAAAGAAGGAAGGAGCTTCCCTTATTTAGAGCTCTAGTCTTTGCCATTGCTTTTGGACATTGGTCTCGTTTCTTCAGCCTTCCAACACAGACTAGCTCTGGTGACTCTAGGTACAGGATTTTGAGCTTCAGCTGCTATCAGATCCTCTCTCTCTTCCAGGTACAGATGTCCATTTTGAATTCTTCTGCCTCTGGTCCCTAGGGTGGCTGTTGTGACTTTCTGCCTCTGATCCTTAGCCTACCTAATAAATCCCCTTGTGTTACTATACTTATATTCAATTATTCTGTCTCTGTAGAGAACCTTAATACATAGACAGTATGAGCACCTCACCAGGAACTAATTCTGCAGGCACCTTGATCTTGAACTTTCAGCACCCAGGACCATGAGAAATTTCTATTGCTTTAGCCACCTGATTTGTGGCATTTCGTTATAATGAAATACATATATTCTGTATTATTGTATTATATAAAAAAATAAAGCTAAAATATCCCATAAATATCCATTCAGTCACTCAGGAAACTAATTATTGGCCGGTTATTATGTTCCAGTCATCATTGAGTCTGAGAAATTATGCAGAAACAAGATAAGTAAAACCACTGTTTTCAGAAAACTTCTAAAAAGGGGAAACAACCAGTGTATAAAAATGAGTAAATAAGCAAGATAGAGGGCCAGGGATTTAGCTCAGTGGCATAAGCACCTGCCTGGCAAGCGTGAGATTGTGATTTCGATCCCCAGTACCAAAAAAAAAAAAAAGGCAACATAGTGTGAGCAATTTATGAATATTATTAAAATATCAAGTGAAAAACAAAACAGGGAATGATTTGAGGGATTAGTTTGCACTGGATGATGCTACAGGTATCTTTGAGAAGGTGATGTTTGAGCAAAGAAGAAAAGCAACCTTGGAGAGAGAGGAGGAAAGCACTGATGGCCTAGGGGACATCAAACACAAAGGAGTCCCTAGTGGCCCTCAGCTTTGGAAGTCATGAGACTCCACTGTGCCACTCTGGACCTGTTCTTGCTGCACTTACCTACCTATTTCTCTAAAGACTTTCTTCATTACTATAATCTCCAACACCAACTGTATCTCAGTTTCAGGCACTTTTAATATCTGTATACATTATTCCTTCAACCCCCTGGCCTCTAAACTCCTTGACATCCTCTCATTCAGTGAGATTGTTGTCCAAGTGACTGCAGCTCCTTCCATCCCACCAGGAGAACACTGCTCCTTAATCTCAATCTCCAGCACCACACTCCCTGATTACTGCCTCCTTTCCTCCCTGATGACTCCGCTTGCTCTCAGTACCCTGCCTCCAACAGGTCTCCCGCCCCAGCAGGCCCAAAGTGCATGGATCCTACTACCTGTTCTGCACTCCTTATCCTAAATTCTTCTCCTTACTACTTTCCTGTTGGCATAAATTTTACTGTACATTGCTAAAATCTCTCCATTATATATAACTCTAACACCCTTGCTCCTCCTTTTCTTCACCACATACCTCACTAAATCAATCCCTACTTAAAATCAACTTTGTCTATTCTGAGCTTACATCTGTTGTACCTAAAAGTGACTAGAAAGCAAAACACACTATTGAATCTTACTGAATGGTTTCAACTTACATCCATAAAGAATCCTCTGAAAAATACCTGTTATGGTTTGTGTTTGGATGGCCCCCCAAGCTTCTTGCAGTCATGGAGGTGGCTGAGTCTAACGTTTGTGATTGGTTCGTTGTCTAGAACTGGGACTAGTGGTGTGATTGCTGCATCTGCCCAGGGGTCAGTAGCTGACATACAATATAAGGAAGGGAAGGAGGAGTGTTTTCTCCTTTTGCCCTTTTAGCTCTTGTCACTTGTGGCCATCATGAACGGCTGCCCCTTAGCCACACCACCGTATCTTGGAGCCAGCTGAGTATGGACTGTAACCTCCAAAAACTGTAAGCTAAATAAATCTTTCCTGCCCTAACTTTGGGCATCAGGTATTTTGTCTCAGCAATGAGAGAAAAGTAACCAAGACAGCCCCATTAAACCACACCATCCAATCTCTCGCTCTCCTGGATGACTATTTTGTACTTTTCTCTACTTGATTTTTTTCTCACTGAGCTACATCTTTTTAAAAATTTCCAGACAGGATTTCACTAAGTCACTAAGGTGTCCAAGATGGGCTCAAAGTTTTAATCCTCCTGGCTTAGCCTCCTGAAGTGCTGGAATTATAGGTGAATGCACCATGCCTGGAAACTCTTCTTCCTTTCAGCTGTGAATATTTACTTCTCCATCTCATCACCTCCACTCTTACTGAGCAAGTACCATCCAAATAGAAACTTCCTCTTAGACCTCCTCTATCCCTATGGCCTACTGGCATCTCTCTAGTAAGTCTCTTGTCTTTTCTCTTCTCTTCACTCTTCTCTCCTCTCTCTCTCCTGGTATCGTCCATCAGTTTTCTTCAGCACTCATTGTTAATCTCCATCAATACACAAAATTGCTGTTACTTTTCTTTTCTCAGAGAGATTTCTTTAGGATAATAAATAAATTAGAACATAAACATTTTTTCTGGGTGAATCAATTAAGGATAATCAAGCAAATTTTTTAAACTTGCAGAATGTATAAAGGCATAGTTGTATTAAAATATTACAATATATCATAAAGCAAAGATAATATTTTAAAAGTTAGTAATAAATATTGATATAAAATATTGTTAAATACACTAGGGGACTATTTAAATAAATCAAATATAGTCTTATGTTAGAATGTTAAGGAACAATTGAAATTCATATTTTTAAAGAACATACAAGTACATCTGGTATGATTCCAGGCACTATGAAGTAAAACTACAAAGCAAGTTATAAAATAGTGTGAAATATATGGCTACAATTCTCCAAAATATTTGCTATAAATAATGCACAAAAAATAGTAAGGTATTATGGGTGCCTACTTCTAAATTATGGACAGTAAGGTATTATGAGTGCCTACTTCTAAATTATGGAATTATAAGTCATTATAATTTGCTTCTGTTTTTTA
>RJWT010011281.1:0-23434 GCA_004365215.1 Cuniculus paca
TCTAGGTCTGTAACTTCTGGCCTGGGTCCCCAGAGCCTTCAAGGGTATACTATGTTACCTGGGGTTCCACCTTGGAGCCAAAGAAGTGAGTGTGGAAGTGACCATCCCTGCCCTTACACCTTTGTGTGAATGTCTTCACACACTCCAGGCCAAGCACACTTGAGTCTGGGGAAAGCACTTTTCCCCTGTCTTTCTGCCTCTTAGGAAGTCTTGGTGAGGATGGATCACATCTGTAGACACAGAGCCAGCCCTGCTCCTCTCTACCCAGAGCTGGACGCTGCGAAAGTATTGCTGATGGTGATTGGAAGAGACAGGTAGGAAGGGAGGAAGCCACGGCACAGACTTCCTTTCTTATGCCTGGTATCTGCATTTTTAAAGGTGATTTTAAATTTGAAGGTCAGCTCCATAGTAAGGGTTTTAATAAAATGCCCCGCTACCTATTTTAATCACGGCAATTACTGCATTAGCCTCCATTGTATTAACTCCTCCCCATTGCAATTCACTGCCACACAGTCTGAAGGCCAAATTACAGTTTCAATTGCGCCTGCCACACACCTCAATCACACCTCTTCAGGCCCTGTTCCCACTAATGACACTCTGTTCTCACTAATGACACTCTGTTCCCACTAATGACACTCTCCTAGTTCACTCCACCCGACTCCCACCCACCCTATTCACAGCTAGCGTTCAGAAAATGACTCAGCGAGGCCCCGCTTTGGGTGTTTCTGCTGGGTGTCTGCAGCTGTGAAGGTGGAGGGCGCTCGCTGTCATGGTGATGATCAATTATCCTTGAGGATGAGGCCCTTGGCGGGGAACTGAGGGAGCTGCCAATGGTCAGGCCTCAACTTTCCCTCTCGAGGGCCGAGGAACATGGGGAGAAGAAGGGAAGGAGGTATGACCTTCATCATGTTTTCCTGACTGACCCTTGAGGGAAACCACAGCCAGGAAGCGGAGCTCCTGGTGCACCTGTCTGTGCTTGCTGTCACAAACACAGGCTTCTCTGTGCAAGGGCCTCTCAGCTGGCTCTGAAGTCGAGGTGCCATTCTGTGTTGGGTTGGAAGGAGGAAGGTAGAGAAGCAAGAAGCACGAGTCCCCACTGCTCTCCTGCCCCCCTGATCCTCTGGGGACCTGATCATCAGCAACAACTCAGACATGGGCTCTTAAGATGTCACCACCTCTGCCCTTATCCACCCCAGGGGCCTGGAGGAAGTTCTACTGACAAGGAGATGACCGGCTGGTCTTCTCAACTGGACAACAGCTTTGTAAGAGACTGCTGTCATAGTTTTCTGGTTTAGGAGCTGGAGAGCTGTTGTCACCTGAGTTGTGTTGTCACGTAACTTCTGAGGGATCCCATCCCTAGTTGACCTGCTGTCTTTCTGGGGTACCCTGTCCTTGGCTGACCTGCTGGCTTTTTAGGGATCAGGTGCAGCCAGGAATTGAGCTTCTACTCATTTCCTACAGACCTGAAACCACTGGATAGGACTGTGCCCTCCAGAGTTCATAAGAGATGGGAGAGAAACTGCACTGTTGTAATCAGTAACCCTGTGCCCCGCTGGATGCTTCCAGACGGAATCTGTGACTCCGAGACAGGCTTTGCTAGAGTGCACGGGTGGACAGAGCCACACTAGCAGGTTTCCTTTGGAGAACTCAGCTTCTCAGGCCGCCTCTCTGGGCTCATCTCCCTATGCCTTTCCCCTCTGTTCCTGCCTCTACGCCTGCCTCTCTTCCCTCACCGGTTCCTGCTCTACTTCCTAGTGCCTGGCTCGTGAGGCGCCACTGTGGACCATGGAAGGACAACGCTGCATCCTTTCTCCTGTGCCTGAGTACCCCATGTGGCCCTACCCTGGCCATCCCAGTGTCAGGTGGGCCACTGGGGGCCTTTGGAGGTGTCTTTGGAGAGGCTGACCCTGCTCCCACAGAATGTAAGCATTTCCTATGTGCACCAGCGTGTGTGAGCCATGTGTGAGCATTTCGCCTTCCTCTGCATCCGATCTCCACTTCGATCTCCTTTTCCTTCCTTTCTTTTTCCTCTTGCTTCTCTCATTTTCCCCAGCTTCCTCTTTTTTTTGTCCTCCCTACCTTAACAACCAAACCAAATCCAAATGTAGTAAGAAAGAAGCTGCTGCTGTTTCTGCAGTCTTCTCTTGCGGGGGACAAGGGCACATCTGAGAGCCCCGTCACCAACAAAGAGAAAGGTAGTAGAGGGTGCGTGGCTTTCAGGAAACCTGGCCACTCGCCGCCGTCCTGCCTTAGAATTAGGGATCACAGACAGCCAGACAAAAACAGCGAATCCAGCTCTGTCCCTGAAATACGCACTGCGTAATTGCTAGTGTTTCCTTTCTGATAACTAAAAAGACTGTGCACATTAAATAAAAGGCGATTTAATTTCTAGTTTAAATACAGCTGCTGTGATTCTCGAGCACGGCACAGCTGGCTCACGGCTGGCACCAGGCCACGGCGCTGAGCTCTGTCCCAACCATTTGCATTGTCTTCCCGACGCACGCACAGACCGTCTCAGGGGGTCTGGGAAGTATCCTTATTCATTTTCAGGTCTGCACTGTCCTGCCAAGGCTCAGCCTGCCACCTTGCACCTCTGAGATCTTTACACCTGTCAAGCCATATTTTCCCTCTTTCCCAGCCACGGTTTTTCTGCAGAGAAAAAATAATTTATTTTACGATTTCTTTTCCAACTCTGGGCAGGGACAGAAGCAATCGAGTACAATACTTCTTGAGATTTCTTAACAAAATGTTTTTTTTTTTAAAGAAAAACACACCAATCACATGTTTTTATTTCGAAAACCATGAGAGTAAAATTGGGGGCTAGAGTATTAAAGAGACGTCGTCCATCCGGGTCTGGGTCTTGTGGTGTGGCGAGGATCGGTAGTTGCCGCCAACTGGGGTGTCCCTCTCGATTCAGCTCAGAATGGAAGTAATCTTAGGAAATACTGGGGGAAATTAGAAGGATTAAAGTCTTCAAGGACATTCCGACCACTTACTTTAATTTAATAGCTCTCTTCCAGATACTTCCTGTTTGCAGTCAACAAAGGAATTGTTGCTCGGGACTTGCCAAGAGCCAGTTCTCCACAGGCCTGATGCTGGACCACCGTGGTCCTACGAAGACAAAACCTCGGAAGGATTGGCAGCCATACCCACCCTGCACATTCCCAGAACTCCGAAGAGTGGAGATGTCCCAGCCCCGAATCTCTCCTCTGCCCTCTGCCTGCCATCTTCCAGAGCCTTCTACATGGCCTTGGGCCTCAGTCTTCCATCTCTGACCCTGTGTCCCTGAACATCTTAGTGTGGAGCAGACCTTGGGAAGAGGCCTGGTGAGCGTCCCTTTGGAGTGGACCAGAGACCTTGTCCTCGCTTTCTTTTAGCAATGTCACCCAGAAAGCAGTCACCGCCTGAAAGCCACATCTATCTCCTTGGGACACTATGGTAATGCTCCATAGGCTGGCAACTGGGTTACTGTGCTTCCGGAGCCAGGAAACACTAGGTCATGGTGCGGCAGGCTGGCTCCTTCTGGGGTATCCCTCCACGGCCTGCAGACAACGCCTGCTCCCCATGCCCTCACATGGCCAGCTCTGTGTGTGTGTGTGTGTGCGTGTGTGTGTCCATGTCCTCATTGCTTACTCAGTCACCTACTTAAAGTCCCTGTCTCCAAACAGTCCCATTCTGAGGTCCTGGCTTCCAGATTTGCATGTGAATTCGAGGACACAACTCAGCCCCAACACAGCAACTCCTGGAAGGAGTTGGGCACCTCAGTGAGCCTCCAGCCAAAACACAGGTGTTATACCTTGAGGGCAATAAGGGTGTCCTTGCCCCATGTCCCTGGGACTCAAGCACAGCCACTGCATATGTGATCCCCCTCCCTGCTATGGTGGTTTAACCAGTGTAAGAGGGGAAAGAATAAATGGCTCAGAGATCCCAGCTGAGTCTATGCCATAGCACCCTGAACACGTCTGATCTTGTCTGATCTCAGAAGCTAAGCAGGGTCCAGCCTGGTTGGTAGCTGGATGGGAGAAATTGTTAGATGGGGACTTGTGGCTGAGTTTAATCACTCATAGATCCCTCTGAAGCCTTGAAGAAAATAATTTTGTCCTCTGTGGAGGGAAGGAGTGAGACTGAGTAGCCTCAGTGTCCTTGACAGGACTTGGTGTCCTTGCTGCCACCCATGACCCTCAGGACCCCTGGCCACTGAAGCAGACATCCTGGGCACAGGGAGGAGGCTAAGAAGAGCATTTCTGAGGCCCCAAAGGGGGTCTATGATGTCAAACCCAGGTTCTGCCGGCCCTGCAGGAACTTTGGCTACCCTGGACCGTGGAGGACACCTCGTTTCCACAAATCCTCCCAGACACCTACAGGCCACGTTCCTGAGTACTGTGGACAGAGCTGATGGCAAGGACAGGATATTCACCTCCCAAGCACATGTATGGACACACTCACGGACATGTGTGCAGCATGGATGACACAGATAGAGAAGGCAGAGTCCAAGGAACGAAAGGACATGATTCCCTGTGCAGAGCATAGACACGCTGACCCTGCATCAGTGTGGCATGACCCAGGTGGTTGGGTTCAGCACGCACCATCAAGGGTCATCTGGGCGGGGGCAGTGAGGACGGACAAGAGGAGGCGAAGCAGGGAGATGGCGATGGAGGACATGAGGAGTGACTGGACAGGCACATGCCAGCACTGATGCCTTTTCCCTGTTTGCTTGCAATTCTCTCTCCTCTCCCCCAAAATGTGACAAAGAAAATCTATTTCTGTGCCAAACCTGGGCAATCAAAGGTCTTTTCAGAGGCCTGTGATGGAATCACCTTGGGAGAAAGGGAGCTAGGACAAAGCCACATCAGGGCGCAGCCAGCGATCAGATCGTCCTTGTCCTTCCCAGGCCCTCATGCTGGCTCAGTCTGGAGCTGCTGATGACTGCCCAAGGTCCCCAGGTGTCCATCTGACAGCCACAGGATGATAAGAGCAACACAGGATTGTTTCCAAGATGATTACTGCAAAATGTCATTCATTACCCCCAGAAGAAAGTCATCCCTCTACGCAGTCTCTGTGCTCTGTGTCCCTGTGAACTTTCCTCTCTCCTGTGTCCCCTCTGAAATAATCCAGGCTCCTTGCTCTTTCCACCTTGTATGAAGTGTTTCAAGGCCTCCCTGCAGCTAACATCAAGACACCGCTCACTGACTGCACATACAGGAGACAGGTTTGAGGCCCTGCCCACCGCCCCTGCCTGTCCCTCTGTACCTACCCCATTGCCTCCTAAGGAAAACCATGTGCTCTAGGTCTCCATGAGCCATTCTGCCTGCAATGGCCCTGGGCCTAGGGACGCGGTGCCCACCCTTCCTTTTCAGTTTTTAGCAGCGTTTAGTTCTCAACAATGTATTTTTCATTGTACATTTAAGGTGTAGGCCGCAATGACCCAATATACATTTACACAGTGATGTTACTACACAAGCAACAACACGCTTACCTTCTGTACTTATCTGCTCTGGGTGTGTGATAAGAGCCCTCAAAACCTACTCTGCCAACTTCCAGGATGCAATGCAGCGTCCTCCACCGCATCCTCCCACCAGGTACAGCCTCACACTCTCCGACATGCCTGCAAGTCCCCTGCAGCCTCTGCTTCTCCCCGTTTTTCCCCAGCCCGGTAACCGCTGCTGCTATCTATTGGATGTTTTATCTTCATGTGAGTGAGATGAACCAGTGTTTGTCTTTCTGTGTCCCACTTAGCATCCCATTCTCTGAGCTCATCCACACTGCTGCAAAGGCAGGATCTCCTTTTTAAAGCCGAATAATATTCCACCGTATGTGGCCCACGATGTCATTATCTCTCCATCCACCTTTTCCAAATAAAGACACTCAATCCATAGTGCACCCTGTTCCACCCCACCTCCCTGCCCATCTGGAGGGCAGAAGCTTCTAGAAGCTCCTGATTCACTTGACTTTGACTTTCCAGTTCGCACAGTTCATCGGTGCATTTGACAGCCACAGGCTAGCATCCCATCCTCTGCATTCTGAGAAACGGCTTGCCACAGGGTCCGTTACCAGGTGGCTTAGATGAGCTCGTGATAGACCCTTGGGATCCAGATCCTCCACGTTCCCGTTCTCCACCTGAGCATAGGTAGCTGGTACACACGTGGCCAGAGGTCAGTGTGAGCAGTGCCTACTACCCAGGCAAAGCTGAAGCTTCTCCCCACCCCGGTTACCCATCTAGGCTGCAGATCTAAGGGGCCACCTCTTCATCACCATCCCTTCACCATCCCCTCCATGTCCACTTTGGTCCTCCCAGATTCAACCTCTGTGCCTGACCACAGAGATGCAGGCAGCCCTGAGGGTCAGAGTGCTGCCTGCTGTGGTCACCCTTCTATCCTCCCAGGACCTCTGTCCATAGCTGGGTTCGCAGTCCTGCATGGGTTGAAGGGTGAGGACTGATGGAGAACCCTCCCACTCATCACTCCTGTGATACCATCTCAGGGCAAGCAGGACACTCATCTCAAGAGCTGAGACTCCTCCCTCACCCAGGCTCCCTGGGTGAAGGAGCCTGGAACTGGTTTCTGTATCCAGTTTCTGATCCCATGACAAGGGGACCCCTGTCCCCTTCTGGGCTCCAGAGGCTGCACAAAGGTAGTAAGAGAATGCAGGGTGGTGTTTCCACTGGAGGTGCACACTACCCTGAGTCCCCCCTTGGGTCTACCAGCCATGTGTTGTCTCTCCAGAAACACAGCCCCTTTATTCTGTGACTGTCTCCTTCCGATGTTTGCATCTGTCTTCACAAGATAGTAGACCAACTCTCGCACCTCAGCGAGCTGCTCCTCGTGGTACATCAACACACAGCAGCAGGCAGTATGCTGTCTTTAGAATTTGGGGGATTTCCTGACATCATAACTCTTTCTTTCTAAACGCCTGCAGCCTCCAGACAGCAATCAAATGTAGCAATATCCGGTGTCATTGAGGAAGATCTGTGTATTTTGAAAAACATTATCAAAGAGCTTAGGTCGGAGTGATGTTCACAGAATGAGCGTGTCGACAATATTTATGACTTCGAGTAGCAGATTTACTCACGGCTCAGAAAGCACCAAAGTGTCAGGAGTCATGGGTTCCCCGTGATGCTGGCTTTCTGATGTGAGTTTACAGATGTGTTCTGATATCTCGGCTGCAACCCGCAATTTACAAATCAACCCAACATCTGCTCTGCAGGCCAATTCAGAGTTCCTGACTTTCAGATTCCCTTAGGAGACTGGAAAATCCAGTTTATTGTGTCTTTCTTTAAGTCTTAAAGCATTGTGGAGCTGAGGCGCATGCTGGCTGCTTCCACATCTGCTCGTGATGGGTTTGCCAATTTGGGAGCTGCAGAGAAGCACCCTCAAGTCTATCACAGAGCAGTCGGGGTCTCTGAACTCAGAAACAGCCCATGGGTAGGTGAGATGCACAGCTCCCGGTCGGTCGGTGCAAGGAAGGGATCTCAGCTGCTCCTGCTGTCCCGGAGCATCCCATGCCTTCGCGCCCTGGCTGGCCTGTCCGTGGACGGCAGCTTAGGCATCTCAAGAGCCTAAGTAACTGTTGCAGGCACTGCGGGGATGGATTCCTCCTTGCTGGAGCCCAGTGCAGGGCCCACAAAGTAGATGTAAACATGGACCTGACGTGTACTTGAATTTTAATAGCGTCTTTGAAAAATCAGCACCAGAAAGTAAAATATCTGAAGTGGCACAAATTGCTGTAGGTCATGAAAATGTATAACCATGTGCTTAATGAACAGCCATCACATTGTAAGACATGCAGAGGGTTACCCTGGGCAGCTCCTTCCCCACCCGAGACTGTATGGTCTGGAGTTGCCCCCCGCCCTTTCCTTCTCTTCCTCCCTCCCTCCCTTCTTTCCTCCTTTTGACTGGCCTCCACACCAGGAGATCACTGAGAACATTCCCTCCAAACTCTGTGCCACTGCTGAGTGGAGAATGTGTTTTGTCACTGCCGCATTTGTAGAGTGACTGAGAGCCAGAGCTGGGGCTACATGGCCTCGGTCTCTCCCTCAGACCTGCCACCTGAGTCCCTGAAGTGACAGCTTTGCCTCACTCAAGGGCAGCTTCTGTATGGAGATTTGGGCTGTTTCACTTGGAAAATCCAGCAATCCCAGAGCCAGGGCAAGGATGAGTACAGGTCCGGGTGGCTGTCCTCACACCTTCGCCCAGGTCATGGGAGCTGAGGGGTAGGAACACTGTCTGGAGCTGTGCCCCCTCCCTTCCCTGTCACTCACTCAGCTGTCTGCCGTCTGCCCGCCCAGCAGGAATGGACCATTCTCAGACACTCTTAGATGTGGGCAGGTTGGCCACTTAAAAACGGGCCAGACAGCAGCCACATCTAGTTTTGGAATCAGCCTTGGTACCACAGGCTGCTGCTGGTGACCCTGGCAGCCGCTCACAAAGGGGAAACTGAGTGGAAACAGGTGCTGTCTGTGCTGTGCTGAGCCAGCAGGAGGCACTGTGGCTGGCCCTGCCTTCCCAGGGGTCCCTGGAGATGCAGACGCCAGGTTGGGGTGCGGCACCCAATGTGGAGCTCAGGGGTCTTCCCGGCAGTGGAGACTGGGGACCAGGCACAGTTAGCTGTACAAGGCCCCTGGGGAGCAGAGCAGGCTGCCCGCGTGTGCCCAGGTTGTATGTACAGACGCTGCTGTGTGTCCATAGAAGTCTCCCCAAAACACGGCACCCCGACATCAGCCACTTTTAGTCTGCCTCATTCAGATCTCCCTGTGGTAAGAATCCCTGCTCCCAGCCAGAGTGCCCACTGCAAAGCACCAGCGACTGCCCCGGTACCCGTGCACACAGTCGCTGGGCTGAGTCATTAGCAGGGTATGGAGCCACAGCTCAATGCCAAGGCCATGGAGACGGAGACAGTGGACCAGGGCCCACATCAGGGTAGAGAAAAGGCAGCCTGGTGTGCCCTGGGGTGGCAGTTCAGATGTGTGCTAGTTTGACTGCAGGCGGTCGTCACTGACCTGTTCACTGCCGTGTGCTGCGCCTGCCTCACTTTCCGGCTTACCCATGTGTCTCCCTGGTGCCTGCTCACCCGCTGTGGCCAAGACACCATGTCTGGTGACACGGGACAGCAGGTTGCAGCATGGTCCTCTGTCTTGAGCTGGGGCAGGATGTGCAGCCTGGGGCCCAGGTGTGTCTTAGTCTCTGGGCTGAAGCCACTGCATCCTCTGCAAAAATAGAAATGCTCTTCTGCCGGGGTCTGGGGCAGCTCAGCTTCCATCAGCCAGGACAGAACAGCAGTGAATCATCCGGCAGAGGTTGCAGAAGCCAGGCCCGAAGGCAGGGGCAGGAGAGGGGAGGAGGAGGGACACAGGAACTATGAGCAGAGAGAGAGGCAGGCGCTGCTGGGGCAGCAGGAAGCTGTGGGGACGGGGAGGAGGTGAGATGCTCTGCTCCCCAGGGTGGTTGGGCACCTGGAGCTGTGAGCAAATTGCTAGCAGTCAGGGAAAATTAGAGACCTATTGTGTTCCGCTCTCAAGAAATCAGTTGATTTCACTGTCTCAGAGTCAATCAGAGACCTGGATGGCAATCTGAACCTCTCCAGGAGCCCATGCTGTCCCCCATAATCACTCATCTGCACCCCAATCCACACTCTGCATCCCAGGAGGGCAGCGCCCACTGAGTGACTGCTGTTTGTCTCCTGGTGATGCCGCATGAAAAACTGACTTCCATCCGCAGTGGTCCCCTGCAGCATGGCTGTGTGGGGGTGGAGGGTGGAGACAATGGCAGGCAGTGGGGACAGACACCTCAGGCCTCCGTGAATACAAGCATCAAGGACCTCCTTCTCAGTGATGACCCGGGCTGCTGCTCAGTCCCACATCACCCAAGCCCCACTCCATCCTGCTCTGTGCCCACTCTTACCCCGTGCTTGGTTTCTTTGTGCTGGGTTTTGTAGCAAGCAGCTTTCCCCTGGCCTCACCCTGGGGGAGCCTACCATCTCCCTGGGTATATTAAAATTAAGGTGTCAATTCTGTTGCTCATATGCTTTTTTATGATCCATTTACTAAATATGATTTCGTGGTTTAAATAGTTGGAAAAATCAAAAGAGGATAATGTTTTATAACACATGAAAATCAAATTTCACAGCCCATAATTGCAGTCTGTTTGGACCACAGCTGTACTTGCCTGTTTCCTGACACACCCGGTTGCTTTGGTGCCTCCATGGCAGAGCCCAGTCGTGGGACTGAGACCACATGTGCCACAAAGTCTGAAACATTTGCTATCTGGTCCTTCACAGAAAAAGTTTGTCAACTGCTGATCTAGACTATTAAACTCATGAAGGCAGGACTGGGGCTGTGTTCAGCCAACATTATCTCCCTACAGCTTCCTGGACTTGGCACAGTGTTCATCATAAACATGTCTACGGAATGAATGGATGGATAGATGAAGGATATATGATGGATAGGTGGAAGGGAGGATTGATGGATGGATGGGTGATGAATGGATGAAGGATAGGTGAATGATGCATGAATGGATGGATGATACAGAGATGCATGATGGATGGACAGATAGATGATTGACAGGTGGATAGATGAGTGGATGAATGGACGGAATAACAGATGGATGGATGACAAACAGGTGCAGGGACAATGAAAGGGTGAATGAATGGATAGATGGGCAGATGGACAGATGGATGGATGAGTGGATGGATGGACAGACGGATAGATGGATGAATGATGTGTATCAAAGCTCTTAACAAGTCTTAAACTTTCATTGACATCTTTCTCTAGGAGAGGAGACTAGAGAGGATTCCTGTGGTCTATTTGCACACTTATTTTTACTTATGTATTGTAGAAGTATGTCACATTGGTGGTAGGATGACCAGAAGCTCTGACATATCCTCCCCTCCAGGAAGCCATCACTGAGTTGCATTTGACCTGCCTGCTCCCTTGCCCTACATCCTGTCCCATCCTTGGGTGCTGGGGTCTCCCATACTTGTCCTTACAGAGCCCCACTGGGTCAGACACAGCATCTGGCTGCATCAGTGATTTCCAGAAAAATGTCCTTTCTGTGACACCCTGTCTTGGTTACTTTTCTCGTTGCTGAGACAAAATACCCAACACCCAAGTTAAGGAAGGAAAGGTTTATTTAGCTCACAATTTGTAGAGATTTCAGTCCATAATCATCTGGTTCCAAGGCAGGATGATGCGGCAGAGGGGCAACAGTTCATGGCTTCAGAAGACAGCAAAAGCACCGAGAGCAGAAAGGGGAGGAACAAGCCTTTCTCTCCCTTAGATTGTGTGCAGGCTACCCAACCTAGGAGGGTGTAGCACTCATGCTTCCAATCCTAGCACTAGACAATGAGCCAATCACAAACTTTAGATTCAGCCACCTCTGAAAAGCCTGCCCTGCCCCATGACCACGTGAGGCTCTGGGGGACATCCAGACACAAAGTATAACACACCCTAAGCATACCATTTCTTGTCCCTCCTGCGGTACATTTACCAGTAAGCTATAGCTTCCCTCTGGCATCTCCTTCCGGTTCCCTTGAGACACCTGTGGGGCCTGGCACCCACAGCAGCACCCAGATGTGCTTGCCTCAGGAGGGAACTGAGCCTTCAGAGTGGCAGTTGTAGAAGTTACTGCACAGCCAGGAGCCAGCTTTCAGGGGGCTTTGCCAGGTTCTGCCATCTGGTGCTAGCTTTGTGCCTGTTGGCTGCCTCCATGTCCTCTGGTGAGGATTCTCCATGGCAGGGGAATCTCAGAGACCTGGCAGCAGACAGTGCGGTGACAGGCTGGCTGCCCTGCACATGGCGCACATGACGTGTACAAGCATGGAGCGAGCACCGGCAGAGTGCTTGCCTGTCTTGGCCCTGTGGTCCCATGAGGGCTTCTCTGGGGACTCTAGATGGAGCCCAAAGCTGGCCTGTCACCTGGCTCCCTGGGGTCCCACTTGGGCTTGAGAGTTAGCATCAGGATTATGTGAAAAGCAGCCCACTGAGTGATCTCAGGTGTGGTGGCCGATGCCCAGCAAGGTGGCCCGTGTGTTGTCCTGTGGCCCTCAGAGACGACACACTGGTGCTTTACCTAGAGCTGTGGAAAATCAGCTCTGAAAGGAGACAGAGTCATTGCTAGCTTTTGCTATACAAATACACAGCATCCAGTTAAACTTGCAACCTTCATCAGCAAGGAATAATTGCAGTCTAAGTATGTCCCGTGCAATGTCATGGACCTACTTATACCAAAATGTGCTCATTTTGACCACTTCTAATTTACCTGAATACCTTCTGTTTACCCAGCAACCTGGGCAGCAGAGGCTCCAGATCACATTTGTGGGTAGAGGAAGGGAGACACTGCAGAATGGCCCACTCATTTTTCTACAGTATGTGATTCAGTACTCTTTCTGGGTGCAGGCCTCAACTTGCTGAGTTAGACCGTGATTAGGAAGATGCAGGCCACACCTGAGGTTGAAGAAGGGCCATGCCTCCTGAGCATGAGCATGCCAGGAACCAGGAAGAGCCTGTGACTGCTTCTCCAGGCATTTGGAGGAAACGGGAACTAAATTTTAGGTGTAGTTTTTCTTGCTAGGATATGAGGCATCTTATCAGTGTGCTGCTAATAGTTCTTCTGCAGGTCTGACACGATCTGGTCCCAAGTGCAGAACTGCATTCTCTAAGCTCCCATAGGTAAAAATGACAGTCTGCTTTCCCTGGAATCATGCTGTAAACAAGACTTTCCAAACCTTATCGAAAAATAACATCTTTCCTATTCTCTCGATGGTTTTTAAGGCTTCCTGATCAATGGGCAAAATATCGATGGTCGTTATTCCATGGCTTGCTTCTTATTATTTCCACACTGTCTTGTGTGCCACAGAAATGGATGAATAGGCTGAGCCGCCTGCAGAATTCCTTCTCGGTAATAAGTTACTCATTACATGCACTGAAGCTGTGCTTGTCATAAAACGTATGTCAACATGATCTCACATACTTTGTATAAAGTACTAGTAGTAAGACATTAAAAATGACAAAAATGCCTTTAATCTATAAAAAAATGTAATCGCCTGAGATATAATTTTTGCCTCACAATAAAATAATTATTGCCCTGACCAGTCTCCCAGCTGAGGTGACAGGGAAGCAGGAGCAAAGGTTTCCCAGAGACCTTACTGCCCTTTGCTGTTTCTTCTCCATCGAGGGAGATGACCGCTTTCATGAATCACAGTGGTGAAGGATGTGACAGCATGTCTTCTTTTAGGAAAAGCAAATGCATATGCCATGGTTTATAAGTGGAAGTGTATCCATTTGTCAGTTAAAGATCACTGCTTTAAAAACTCAGAGACAGACAGACCGACAAAGAAAGGGACAGACAGGATAGGATGCTTTGCAAGTGCCAGATCCGAGCAGTCCATGCACCCATTGTCCCATTGGTGGGTTCTGAAGGACAGAGAACACAGACCACAGTGGTGGCAGGTGGCGGCACAGCAAGAGCCTAGCAGTTGCCACTAGGTGAAGAAGAAGCAATGGTCAGCGCTGGCCAGGGGCCAGAGTCTTAGCTTTTTAGTGGCACTGTGATTTCCAGGCCTACTGGGCAGATACAACAGTGATCGCTGGGGCTTCCAATTCAGTTTGCCGAACAGTACAGTGCAGTCCATGAAGATGTGTTGATAATGCATGAGTCTAGGTGAATCACATTCCCACCTATTATGTGGGATTTTTAGGGCCTATGTGCTTGACCCTCCTTCTGTTCTACTGCGGCCGATGCTAAGCACATCTCTCAAGCATTGCCAGTGGCTCATGTCACTGACTTTTTAAAACTATATTTTGTTGTGGTTTAAAAAGAAGCTATAAAATTTCCCATCTAAGCCAGCTGTGGTGGCACACACCCCTAACTGCAGTCCTCTGGGGGGCTGAGGCAGTATTGTAAGTTCGAGCCCAGTTTATACAATTTAGCAAGACCCTCATTTAAAAAGGGCTGGGAATCTAGCTCAATGCAAAGATCTCGAGTTCAGTCCCTGCCCAAAGAAGCTGCTACTTTAACTGTTCTCATCATAGGCTTCGGTGGTGTTTATTACAGTTGCGTTGTTGTGCAACAAATCTCCAAACCTCTTCCTTTCACAGACCTGGAACTCTGTGCCCGTTAAATACAGCACAGAACTTTAGTGAGATTCACTGTCAGGTCATGGACGGGGGTGAGAGCCTCTGCCGTCTAAAGATGCTTCGCTGGGCACCACAAGATGCCCCCTGGAAGACATCTCTCACCTCTAGCCTCTAGCCAGGATCTTATCTGCAGATGAATCCATGGAACAGAATGGGTTCCCGGGGTGAGTGTGAGACTTCAGTCTCCTGCCGCACAGACAGTAGAGGTTGGGGCAACAGGACTGAGAGAGCCATGCACACACGCCGGATCTCATTTTCCTCACTGTAATGAGAGTAGAACGAGATTATCTATAAGCCATTTTTCATGCAGCATGGCTCCTGTTAGGTGCTTAGCCATTCTCTCTGCCCTGCTGCATGAAATCGCATCCAGGAATTTGCAGGAGATCAACTTGTACCACCCAATTGCAAATGAAAGAGATGACTGAGATCAGATGAGGACGTGGGACTTCATTCAGCATCTCTAGTCTGGTAGTTTTAAAATTTTATTCTTGTTTGCATGTTAAATCTAGTTGGGAAACTTTCTAAGTCACCTCAACCAGAATCTGTAGACGTGGAAGGCGGCAGGACTACGTGATTTTCAGAAGTCCCCCTAAGTCTCTGATATTGGGAACCCAAAGTTGAGAATCATAGATTACGGGAGCAAGGAGAAGCATGAGATAAAGTCAGAAAAGGGAGATTTTTGTCCCAAAAGGGAAATTTTGCTTTGTTCATGGAATTTTAGGGGGCCCTTGAGAGAGAAGTTTGGGTACTGTGAGACCCTTGGAAAGAGGTGTAGATCAGGAGAATTCAAACCTGGGGACTCATCAGAGAACAAGGACATCAGACACAACACAGGCACAGGGTTCAACTAATTAAACAAGATTTAGAGAAAGGAGTGGCCATCTTTGGAATGCCCCTTTTGGGCCCATTTCTTTGATTTTGGTGAGTCTGGCCTTGGCACTGTTTCACATATTTTACCAGATGAGGAAACAGCTTTATGTCAATGAGCCACACTAGCAGGCCATATGCAGCTGACCTGAGGCATTTTCTCACTCTCACGGTGGAATTTGAGGATTGAAAAATACGCATGAAAAAGAACTGCAAATTGCAAAACCTACATCGGATGGAACTATACAAGGTGTCATCAACATAAACAATGAATGTTTAGATTTTAAAAATTTATCACAGATGAAGTTCCACTGCAATGAATCCTCCTCACAATACTCCCTTGCTTCAAATGCATTGATTCCATCAGTCTTGCCTCTTTCTGAAGCAGCTCTGGATGTCCTCTTTCTTGAGCGTCTTTATGAAGCCTGATCAACCTCTGATGAGCGTTCCGGCCACACACTGACAGAAAGGTAGGCTCACACAAACAGGACGCCGTGTCCCCATCCACTTTATTCACAGGATCTGGTGCTGTGAGACTCCTGGCTTTTCCCCAAAGTCAAAATGACCATGAAAGTGAAACGTTTTGA
This sequence comes from Cuniculus paca, assembly GCA_004365215.1. Lineage (NCBI taxonomy): Eukaryota > Metazoa > Chordata > Mammalia > Rodentia > Cuniculidae > Cuniculus > Cuniculus paca. The sequence goes on from RJWT010011281.1 coordinate 15,583, forward strand.
ATCAATTTAGAACATAGAGGCAGCCAAGCAGAGAGGACTTCCAGAACTGCTGCAGAAAGTGGTAGGAAGGGCCTGGGATCTAGCTCAGCGGCCTAAGCGCCCGCCTGACAAGCGCGAGGTCGTGAGTTCAATCTCTGGTGCTACAAAAGAAAAAAAGAAAGTGGTAGGAACAGTGGGATCAGCACGTTCCGATTGAAGGAGAGAATTTTGAGGGGGATTAATGGCAATGTGTCTTTTACTGCAATAAATTGAAAAAACTTAAGATCACCATATTTTTTGACCACCCCTTTTGTTTCATCCCGTAGGTTCTCCATGTGAGACCTGAGGTTGGGGGTGGAGGGCGGCAGGCTTGCATGCCTTGATCTGATGCCCAGTGCATGGGATGTCCTGGGAGAGGACAGAAAAGAAGCCACGGAAGACGTTGCCTCACCTGCAGCAGGCGGGCACAGCATTTCCAACCAAAGCCAACCCCACAGATGCTCCACTGCCACCCGCCTAGCAGGAGCTAGGAGTAGTCCCGATGAGCGAGGACCAGTCCACCAGAAGTCTCTGGGGGTCTGGGCTGGTGGAAAGGCCATGTGGAGCCTGACAGGGAGTGGGCATTTTCTTGGGCTGCTGAAGGGTTTGGGCAGGGCCGGTCACCAGCAGAGGTGCAGGATGTGAACCCATGGCACTGTTCTGAGCCCTCCATGTCCCCACAGCTTTGCTAGGGCCCATTCCTATATTTTCGTCTCTTTTTACACTGTGCAACTCCCAGTCACCAGCCTTTCCTTCTCAGGAACATTAAATTCTAATCCTTTCCAAATCTTCTTTCATAAAAATGGGACTCTTCACAGTTTTAATGATATTATTGCCTTCCCAGGGTTTTGGATTTTAATAGGACAGTTTGAAGATACAGTTATTCTTTGTTTTGTAAATAAAAGTTTAGGCACAGCAAGCAGGCAGGGGCATGGCCTTGGGGTGGGGCCTGCTCCATGACCCCCGAGTGGGACAGCTGGTGTGACCAAGCCACATGTGCCACCCATAGGGGAGCAGGGCCCATGCCAGCTTTATCAGGTAGAATGACAAGAGGACCCCCCATGTCTGTGAGTCCTTGTGCCCTGCCCTGGGTCCCTGTGACCCTGTCACCCTGTGCACCCTGTGACCCTGGCATGCTGTCTCTGCTGGGTGCTCCTGGGTGGATGCCTCAGTCAGAGCTGTCCAGCCGCCTGTCTGCTGGGCATGGGGCACGTGGTGGGCTATGATCCTTGGCTTTCACTTCGGCCAGCTCTGCCCCCAGAAACTCCAGAAGTCCCAAGAGCAGCTGATCTGCAGAACCCAGGTCAAGTGGAAAGGTTGAGGCTAACAGAATTCCAGGTTGCTCCACTTCAGATAAAACCCTGCAAAATATATTAATTCTCTTTCTTTTTGTCTGCATTTCAGAAGAACATAGTAATGAAAAATCAAACATCTTAGCTTGAACAGTTTTAGAACCTAAATATGTGACCACCTTTGTCTACAAAAATGATCGTTTCTTATAATTCCCTCTAATAGTTTCTATAATCAAGGATGCTACACTCCCTCAGGCCATCATCTACCATTTCAACTCTCGGTGTATGTGTCAGTGAAGGGCTGATTTCATACAAGGACCTAGAAGGTTGGTGAGGGACACAGAGTCACTGGTAGTTATAGAGGGCACAGAAGGTGGCCTCGGAGACCTGGCACTCCACTGCTTGCAGCAATGTCTCATGCACATCCCACCTGGGATCATGCAGTAGAGAGAGGAAGAGCCCATCCTGAGACCCCAGGTTTTCATGAAGCGGTCACATGGCCAAGAGGGGCTGCTCAGGGACCACAGCCTGGGCACACTCTGGGGAGCTGGAAAGGACATCTGAGGGGAGGCAGGTACATTTGACTACAGGAGATGACAGAGGCGATCCTGGTGCAGTGGGAGTGATGGGTAGAATCATGGAATGGCCCTTCCTCCAGCCAGACCTGGAGGCCCCAAGAGCTGCAAACTTCTCCGGTAACCATCCAGCTTTCATTTTCTGTTCATGGAGTTGTCCCCAGGGTTGTTGGAAAACTCTGGAGTCACACTTGGAGCAGTAGAAGTTAAGAATCAGAAAAAAGCTGATCATGAAATGATTCTGGTAGGAACCCACAAGATACCATTTCACAGGAGGGCTCAGAGGCGACATACCGTAGAATGTTTGTATTCTATTAATAAATTCATGCTTGGGTTGGATAAATTGGTTTAATTCATTTGTTAAATGCAGTGAATGACCATAAGGAGGATATTTCTTCTCTATCAATACTCTCCAAACTCCTCCAAGTTCAGAAAATGATTATTTTGAATACAGGCTTAAAAACAAAAATTTATCACATCATTCCAAATGCAGAACACATATTCAGATTAAAAGAAAGATGTGTCCAGGATGTAGAGTGCTTTGCTGAGTAATCAAGGCCTGCTCTAGAATTCTGCTACACTTTTTATAGGACTTTTGTTTTAGTTGAGTTTCTTAAGCTGATTAGTAAGGAGGACAGGATTTTAATTGGGGTCCCCATTTTCTTTAGTCTTTGGAAGACATGGGGATTTTTTTCAACTCACATAATTAATCAGTCACAAAAATCTTCCCAGGAACAGTTTTGTTCATACTTGTTCATGGAGAGAATTATCCCATCCTGGTCAAGACAGGTTAGCATTCTGTACAAAAGATATCTTAATGATGTCAAAATAAAGCACGCGTTTCTCACCTTTGGGCCAGAGAGAGTGGAAGAATATTTTTTTTTTTCCTAAGTAGCCAATCTGTCCCGAGCATTCAGCCCTAAGTCCATTATGCATTGGCCTCATACAAATCCGCACAAGTGCGGGGCCTTTGAGGGCTTCCTGCCCGGGCCCCAGAGCAGCAGTGGGAATGGACCCTCCATGGCCCCAGGAATGCATTTATGATCATGCATCGCTTAAGTCTGTTTTTATTTCTCGTTTTATGGAAAATGTAGCAGTAATCCCTTTAGAATTCCCCTCAGCTTAAACCTCAGAGCGCGTTCTCGGCCGCCTCTCAACATCTCAAGAGCCCTCCACGTAGGGTAAGCCCTCATTCAGCAGGTGAAGCCACTTTGTTCTATAGAGATGGCTGGAAATAATGTGAAATTAAAGATTTAATCTTCTGGGGCAACGCAGCCTTTCCTTAGTCCGTCACAAAGGAACTCAGAAGTCTAGCACCTTTTTAGTAAGCAGAAAAGTTTGATTGGCAGGGCCTGTCGCATTGATCTCCAAAACTATGCTGCTAAAAATTTTATTAATACAATTAGGCGACGAGACCACAGCACGGTCTGCAATGTTGGGAGAGATTTCATTTCACGATGAAATTTGCTTCTATTATCAACCTAATTGACAGGATTTATGTGCAGGGGAGAAAAAGGAATCAAGCTTTGGTGACAAATTAAGTACCTTTTTCCTACTCACAGGAAGCCCCTGACCCTATCAACACAAATTAGAAGTGGTCGTCAGAGCTACATCGATACGGGAAGGCGCCGCTGCCACAGGCGCAGAGATCGCGGGCCACTGAATGAACTCTTTGTTGGTTCCATTGCTGTGCATTTTCTTGGACTCTTAAACAGAATAATCTTTATCTGGCCCATACTTTGAATCAGTTTCCCATACTGCACATTTTTGGGAACTCTGATAGGAAAGCATCGGGAACATCTGCTACTTGGTTTCTGAAATCCCAGCATGCAAACACGCTTTTCAGAGTTTTATCCTAATGTTCTGACGTCTGAGGATGGGAGGGTCCCGGGAAAAGCCACCATCTGGAATCACACTGCTCTAAGTTTCCCAATTAATAAAATGCCACACTATGTTTCTCTTACACAAGGCTTTCCCTGCTTGTCTAAGAATACAGGAAGCGTAGGATTCCTGCTCTCCCCTTCACCTCAACCCCTTTGAGTCATGTATTTCCTGCTATCTCCACACCCCTGGGTCAGGAGATCCCTCATTCTGAATCCCCATCCAGGGTATCTGGAAGCTGGGGTTGGAACCTCTGCCTCCAGCAGGGTGGTTGGCCCAGAAAGGCAAGAATAGAACTCAGGACCTTGTGCTTGCCAGGTAGGCACTTCTGTCTCTGAGCTATATCCTCGGCTCCTCCCTATTCCTCTTGGTCTTACATTTTCTACCCTTACCATCCCGTTCTAGTCTCTAATATTATTCTTCTGAGCATGAAATATGCTAGTTAACTTTGGCTGAGCTTTACTATCTGTCAACACTGGATCACACTGTGCTGGGTACCCCATGGGCACTCATGCTGTCCCCAAAGTGTTCCCACAGGGTAGGCACAACTGAGGTGCTCCCAGGAGGAAGCTGGAGTTCAGACAGAGCTGTGGGGCTTGCTAAGCACAGGGTCTAGGAGCAGAGATGCTGGAAAACCAGTCTGACCATGTGTTTTTAACCGCCATGCTACTGTACCTCTCAAGAGAACACATCTCAATTAAGAAGTCATAAGCCATGCATGTGGGTGAAGGGCCTCATCTCTTAACCAAATACATGCCAGGGTTGAATTAGACTCATTTCTTGTCTGTCTCCATTTCTGTTTTTCCAAAAGCAGACACCAAGAGCAGGGTTTCTGTGAAAATCTTCATTTAGAACTGGAGCCCAGGAAATGCTGGCAGGAGTGAGAGGAGACATGGGAGGCGAGGCTGCCAGGGAAGGCTTTGCTCTGGAGCAGATGTCCCTGTGGGTGAGTCAGGTTGGCTTTGGCTCTGTAGGGCTTGGGCAAGGAGCTCATGCTCAGGTTGACCCCCCAAGAAGGGGGAAACTGGAGGTTGTGCGTCAACCTGTGCCAGGCATCAGCTGAAAACCACTCTGGAGATGTTGCTGCCCTGGGGCTGCCCACTGGCCAGGTGCTTTTGTGGCAGGTAGGGCAGGGGCTGCCATCTGAGCAGGTATGGATGGGGCACCCACAGCATGCCCATGTCCATAGCTTTTAAAGGCTGAATATTGTAGTCATCGCTGCAGATGACTTTCTAAGCTCACCTCCAAGAACCCTGCCCTGCTTCGGGTATAGCAATAACAGATAAAGTACAAAGAGGAAATTACAAAGGTAGGCATAATGTGGAACAAGAAAGCACAGTTACATATAAATCTACATTGAAATATTATCAGTGGGATGTATAAAATGTTACACACTGTGACCAGTTGGTATTTGCCTCAGGAATGCAAGGATGGTTTAAAATTTGAACATCAGTCCATATAAACCACCATGTTAGCAGTTCAGAGAAAGGGGTGGACTCCTTATCACAAAAGCATGTTTGCTGGCCAGCTTTCCATCACTGTGACAAAATACCTGAGACGACCCACTCATAATGAGGAAATGTTTATTGTGACTCAGGATTTCAGAGCTTTCAAACTGTGATCACTTGGTCCAGTTACTGCTGACCCTGTAAGGAGGCCTCGCATCACCGCAGAAGTCCATGGTGATAGTGAGGTCTATTCTCCTAATGGCCACAAAGTGAAAAGAAAAAGAGGATGGGATCACCATCCCAATGTCCCCTTCAAGAACTTGAACTCATCCTGCCAGGCCCCACATCCTTAAAGCTCCACCACCTGCCCATAGTGTATCAGCCTTAGCATGTGGCCTTTGGGAACATTTGAGACCTAAACCACATCTTCTTTCCCTCACATGCTCTCTGCCTCCTGCCTGCCACCATGCCCTGGCACAGCAAGCCCTTATCACATGCAGCCCCTTGACCTTGGACTTCCCAGCCTCTGACTCTACCCAACTAAACTGTGTCCTTTAAATGACCAATCTTGGTTATTCCTTCTAACAGCACAAAATGGACAAAGATGCTGAGAGGCTTGTCACATTCCTGGACAGGAAGACTCAATATGGTAAAGATATCAATTCTCCCTAAAATTAATAGAGGGTTTTACACAATTCCTATCACAATTTCAGCAGATTTCTTTTTTGTAGACACAAGCAAGATTATTCAAACACTTAAATAGAAATGCAAATGAGGTAGAATTGCTAAAAGAATTCTCAAGACTGAAGAGGTAAGAGTCAGGCTACTGATGTCAAGAAGAGTCACTGCAGTAATTTATCTCACTGTGGTCCAGGCACAGAGAGATACCAAGCTTCACAGAACTGGACAGAGAACCCAGAGGTGGACCCGCCAAAGGCTTCAACAAGATGCTCAGGCAGCTGGGTGAGGAAGGATAAGCTTATCAGGAAATGTGCCAGAGCAGTCATACACCCATCGGCAAAAAACATACCTCTACCTAATCCTAACACTACCCAAAGCTGGATCATGGACTTCAGTGTTAACCAAAACTGCAAAACGTCAGAGAGAAAAAAAAACAAACAAACAAGAGAATGTCTTCAGACTCTAGGCCATGACATATGTTCTTGGGCTTAACTCCCAAAGCATGATCCATCAAAGAGAATCATGGATAAACTGAGTTTCATGAAAATGAGTAAATTTTACTCTTTAAAAGACCCTGAAAAGAAAAGCAAGCTACTGACAGAAGAAAATATCTGTAAACGTTACCTGACCAAGAACTAGGATCCAGAAAATAAAGGCACTTCTACATGTACTGTTAGTATGGAATGGTGAATAGAAAATAGACAAAGGCTATGAAGACTCACTTCACTAGACAGGGTATAGTGTTGGCTCACAGGTCTATAAAAAGATGTTCAACATCACTGGCCATGAGGAGAGTACGAATTAAAACCACCACATGCCCATTACTATGGCTATAATAAAGGGTATGAAGAGGCTGGATCCCTTGTGCATTGCTGTGGGGAGGGAAAACAGCCCAGTTCTGGAGAATCAGAGTTTCATCTAAAACAAATCACTCACTGACCATGAAACCCTTCATTTGCACTCCTGGACAGTTATCACAGGGGAATGAAGACTCATAAAAACCTGTACATGAATATTTATGGCAGCTTGATTTGTTATAACCCCAAATTGGAAACAACTCAAGTGACTTTCAGGGACAAATGGTTTAGAAACTGTGGTATGACTGTACCATGATGAATTCAGAAATAAAAGAGACAGACACACAATACACTTAAAAGTAAGTGATCATCTGAGAACCGTGCTAAGTGAAAAACACACACCCCAGCAGCTGACAGGCCCACATCTTGGATGGTTCTGTTTCTCTCTCTCTCTTTTTTTATTTTTGAAGAGAATAGAACCAAAAAATAAAAATAAAACAGAATAGAGTCAATCAAAACAAAACAATGAACATGATACAAGACTTCAAAAAAGGTTAAAATAAACCAACAATGGCTGCCATGATGCCTCTTGCTATCTTCAAAATAACTTTCCATACTATCAGGCACACTAAAATCAAACACAACAGAACAGAATAAAACCAACCAAAACAAAACCATGAAAGCAATACAGGACTTCAAAACAAGGCACTTGAAATACCACATACCATGATGTGAAATACCATAATGCATCTTGCTATCTTCAAAGTAGTTGTTTATATCATCAGACATAATAAAATCAAACAAAACAAAATAGAATAGTCAATCAAAACAAAACAATGAAGATGATACAAGATTTCAAAACAAGATAAAAGGAAATCAATAATGGCTACCATAATCCTTTTTGTTATCTTCAAAATAACTGCCCATACCCTCAGGTATAATAAAATCAAATAAAACAGACCAGAATAAAACCAATCAAAACAAAACAATGAAAGCAATACAGGGCTTCAAAACTAAACAATAGGAATACAACAGTGGCTACCATAATGCATCTTATTATGTTCAAAGTAGCTGCTTATACCAGCAGACATAATAAAATTAAACAAAGCAAAATAGAATAAAATCAATCAAAAGAAAATAAGTAAAGCAATACAGGGCTT
>RJWT010011282.1:0-23418 GCA_004365215.1 Cuniculus paca
GTAGTTTTACATCTTCTTGGTCCAGTTTTGGTAATTGATATGTTTCTAGAAATCTGTCCATTTCTTCAGTGTTATCGAACCTATGAGAGTAAAGATTTTCAAAATAGGAATTGATGATCTTCTGTATTTCCACAGGGTCTGTAGTGATTTCTCCCGTTTCATTCCTTATTGCATGAATTTGAGTTTTCTCTTTCTTTTTTTTAATAAGGTTGGCTAGCAGCTTATCAATTTTATTTACTCTTTCAAAGAACCAGCTCTTTGATTCGTTGATTCTTTGTATTGTTTTCTTAGTCTCAATTGCATTCATTAATTTACAGAAATGATTTCTGAGAACTTCCCAAGCAGGGGAAAAGGAAGTGACATTCAAATAAGCAAGGCATATAGAACTCCAGCTAGCCATAACCAAAACAAATCTACACCCAGACATATAATAATCAAGATCCCAGAAATTCAACTCAAGAACAGAATATTAAAAGCTGTTAGAGAAAAGAAAGAGATCACCTATAAAGGAAAACCCATCAGAATCATCACAGAATTCTCAACACAAACCATCAAGTCAAGAAGAGGCTGGAGTGAAGTACTGCAAGTCCAGAAAGAAAACAACTTCCAACCCAGATTGATGTACCCTGCAAAACTTTCTTTCAAAATTAACGGAGAAACAAGATACTTCCATGCTATAGTCAAGGGTCAGAGGGAGAAAGATTACAATCAGGACACAAAATTTATAATATTTATAATATTATTTATGATGGTTACCCAGTGATAAACACAAGAAAGTGCAGGAAATCTGTCCACAACACCAAAATCTGTACTGGAAAGGCCCATAGGCCAGCAGCGGAAGCTAGAAAGTCTATGCCAGCAGTGGAAGCTAGAAAATCTATGCCAGCAGGATGAAGGATCTGTGCTAGTAGGTTGAGGGTTCTAGTAGTGGAGCCAAGAAGCAACCCTCAAATAAGAACGAGGGCTCCCAGAAAGTACCACAGCCATCCTCAGTGATGATGAAGTCCCACGCTCCTCCAACAATGAGAACAGTCAAGTACATGCCAGGAAGCCAGCGTGACTTCTCCTGGAATTTAAACAGCAACCATCTTCCCCTCTGGAGCCAGGAAGCAATGCTCAACTTAAGGACCAGAGCTCCCCAAAGTGAACTGCAGCCACTCTCAGCGACAAGGTCCTGAGCTCCTCAGATGATAATGCCTCAAGTCATTCTGGGGAGCCAGTTTGACAAGCTCCTCCAGGAGAACCAATGGTTCCAAACAGCAGCACTTAGGAGAACCCACAACGCCCCTGCTCTTCCCCCCCACGTCTCTTTTTATGCTGGTAACTTTCCTCAGGTGGATTGTCTAAATGTAGCACCATGCGGAATTACTTCAGCTGGTGACAAGTTGACCACCAGTTTTTAATCCATAACATTCCATGACAAAGAACAACTCAAGGAATTCATGACCACCAAACCAATACTACAAAGAATACTAAAGGACATTCTAGAGAGAGAGAAAAAGGACTACAGTCTCAGGAATAACGGCAGAGGGGGACCATCAAGCGGGGGAAGTCGATTGAATGGAGGAGAAAAATAGGGTACCAATGACAGGAAAATAGCATGGCAGAGACAATGCAGTGCAAGAGGGCCATAACTATTAATGTAGATGGCCTCAAAGCACCAATAGAAAAAAAACAGGCAGAATGGATCAGGAGACAGGATCCATCAATATGCTCTATACAAGAAACACGTTTAACTAGAAAAAAAATTCACAGACTGAAAGTCAAAGGAGAGAGAACAATGCCCTATGTGACAGGGAGTCAGAAAAAAAGTAGGGATTATTTGCCCATCAACTGCAGAATGAATAAGAAAGACATGGCATTTTATACAATGGAAACCTACTCAGCTATAAAGGAAGATAAAATCTCAAGGCTCTTGTAGGTAGATAGAGGCAACTTGAGATCATGCTCATGGATGAAATGGTTCAGAATCACATGGGTGAATTTTGTGTTGTCTTCCTAGCATAACAAACTAAAGGTGTTAGTGGGATCCAAAATGCACAATACATATTGGGAAAGTCAAAGGGGAAGAAATATTTAAAAAGGGAAGGCAGTGGCCACTGTTAATCTATTATTATGATTTGAAACTCATATTGCCTTCATTGTTCTGATTAGTTGTATTTTATTCTGTTTTGTTTGATTTTATTATACTTGATGGCATGGACAGTTATTTCAAAGATAACAAAATATATAATTACAGCCATCAAAGATTTCCAATTTATCTTGTTTCAAAACCCTGTATTGCTTTGGTTTGTTTTGATTGATTTTATCTATTCTGTCATTTGATTGTATTAGGTCTGAAGGTATGGGTAACTATTCTGAAGATAACAAGAAGCATTATGGTAGACACCGCTGTTTTACTATTATCTTGAAGTTCTCTATTACTTTCATTGTTTTGTTTTGTTTACTGGTTTTATTCTGTTCTATTTTATTTATGCCTGATGGTATGGGCAGTTATTATGAAGATAACAAGAGGCATTATGGTAGCCATTATTGATTCCCTTTTACCCTGTTTTTGAAGGTAAGTACCAAGTTCATTGTTTTGTTGTGACTCACTCTATTTTTTTTTTGGTTATATTCTCTTCAAAATAAAAAAAAAATTATCAAGATGTGATACATAGATTTACCAATTCTCCGAGATGCAACTTTTGTGTGCCAATAACACACAGTAATAAGATGAATAATGATTGAGAGACCATATACCTCAACTTGGGATTTGGATTTTTTCACTATAGGGACACTTCAAATCTCTGGCTCATTAGACTATAGTAAAATTCACACACGCACACACACGCACACACACAGAGTTTTGTTTTTCTTTTTTTTTTTTTTTGGTGTGCATCCATAGTCCTATCGCTCTTAATAATGTGTGACCACCATTACATTCAGGAAGCAGAACAGTTACATCACCTCCAAATCACTCCTTTCTGACCTCCCTTTATAGTGTCACACTCTTCCCCCATGTACACTATTTATCCATTCAACCACAGAATGACACTGAGGTTATTCCGAGTTATGAGTAATTATTAATAAAGCTGCCATAAATATTCATTTATAAGTTTCCATGTGAACAGTAAGTTTTCACTGTTGGAGGGTAGATATCCAGGGGTAGGAATGCTGAGTCACACAGTCTATGTACCTATTAACTGTAAGAGAACCTGGCAAGCTGTGTTTCAAAGTGACTACCGATCAAGGCTTCCTACCAGCAGTGAGTTCCAGCTGGCACTTGACAATGTCTTGACATTATGTGGTATTAATCAAATCTAATGTAATCGTTTCTATAAACTATTTACATCACCCTCACTAGCACTTGACATGTAGTGGTATTTCACTAAGGCTTTAATTCGCTTTTCCCACAGGCTAACTAGACTAAAACATCTTTTCAAAGGCTATCTGCTATCTGTGTATTCTGAAGTGTCTATTCAAGTTTTTTGTTATCATGTGTTTTTCTTTTATGACTGATGCTGTTGGTGTCATGTATTAAGGACTCTGCCTAACTTCAGGAGATAATAATTTTATCCTATTCTTCTAAAAATGTTATCCTTTTATAATTTAAATCTCTGATCCACTTTAAATTTATTTTTGTGTAGATTATGTTTCTGTATTTTTAGTTCTGGTCCACTGATCTATGTCTATGAGTACTCCTTATCCAAAATATTTAACACCAGAAGTGTTTCAGCTTTTAGAGTTCTCCAGATTTTAGAATATTTACATAGACTTAACCAGTTGAGCATCTCTAATCCAAAAAACTGAAATCTGAAAACCAAAATCTGAAATATTCTAAAATCCTTTTTTTTCAACAGAATCTCGTAATGTTGCCCAGGATGATGCTGAACTCCTGGGCTCAAGTGATTTTTCTAGGTTTCATGAGTAGCTGGAACTGCAGGTGTGTATCACTGCATTGAGTGACAAAACTTTTTGAGCAACACATCAAATTTCAAAGCTAATTATTTTAGATCTTATTTTCAGGGAAAAAGCATGGAATTATCACAGTACACTTCCATTTTTATAGAAACTATTACATTAGATTTAAGTAATACCACATAATTATCTGTTCACATACAAGACATTCCCAGTATTTTGTTTAAACATTTTAAAGGGACAAGTGGTCCTCTAAAGATGAAACAGATACCTTGTCCAACCACTAGGGCTGTTGTGAAAAGATCTAGAAGGATTTTTTTTTTTCCTGAGCTGGGGATCAAATCCAGGGCCTTGCTCAGCTGACACAGGAGCTCAACCACTGAACCACATCTTCATAAAATTTCTTAAGAAAACATAACATAGTTGTTATGGCTTGTATCTAGATGTTCCCCCAAGCCTCATGTACTCATAGGTGGGGCTTTTCAGAAGTTCCTGGATCTAGGGTGTGTGAATATGAATTAAGGATATATGATAACTAAATTAGTCCACTGATTGGTTTAGCATAATGGGAAAGCCCACCTTGGGTTTGGGTAGCAGCAACCAATAGGCTTGTAGCCCCGATGGGATAAAAGGGACAGAAGGAAGGCAAGTTTGATGCCTCCTACCCTTCCTGCCATGCACTGCTTCTCCTCTGCAATAGCCCTCTGCCATGTCACCTGCCTTGGAGCTAGCTATGGATTATGGACTAAAGCCTCTACAAACTGTGAGCTAAAATAAACCTTTCATCCTTTAACTTGTGGTTATCAGGTATTTTGTCCCAGCAATGAGAATAACTAAGACAACGGTATAACTGGTTCTCTTCTGCAGTCAGAAGTATAGGGTCCTGAAGCTTTGTTAAGGACAAAAAATAGCTTAGTACGAGTTAAAGACATCTCAAGTTGTCTTTACCATCAGCAAACCCAGAACTCTTTCTAGTCATAAGTGTTGGTAATAGCAAAGAAGTGGCCCAATAAATAATGCTGATCCCTTCTCTGCAATACATGCTTATTACTATCATCCAAACAGCAGAATCTTGCTTTGCTTTCTGTTTTTTTTTGTTGTTGCTGTTGTTTTTTGTTTTTTGTTTCTTTGGGACAGGGTCTTGCTGTGTAGTCCAGGCTGGCCTTGAACTCACTATGTAGCCCAGGTTGGCCTCAAACTTGTGGCAATCCTCCTGCCTTAGTCTCCCAAGTGCTGGGATTACAAGCGTGTGCCATCTCACCTGACTTTGCTTTGTTTTCTTGAACACTAAATTCACTTTCCTTTCTATTTTCCATACTTAACTCTGGTTCTTAAAAAAAAGAATCATAGCTAACAAATTTATATGCATTAACAGAACAAATATAAGACATACTTCTTAAGTTTAAAAATAGTTTTTGATCCATTTGAAAATAAAGGATTTACCTATTATCTTTGCTACAAAATCATTAAATACATATATAAGTAATCCTTCTCCTAAAAAATATAAAGGGCTGGGGATTTAGCTCAATGGTACAAGTGCCTGCCTGGCAAGCGTTAGGATGTGAGTTGAATCCCCAGTACCAAAAAAAATATATATATATAGATATATAGATATAGATATAAATCAAGGACTGTGAATATAGTGTTTGTGATAGATTCTTGCCCAGCATGCCTAAGGCCCTGGTTCAATCTCTGACACCACAAAACACACACACACACACACACACACACACACACACACACAAAATGCAAAATGCAGAGCACTTATATTTCACATATAAACTTACAATTCACATATTCTTTTTCTAGCTCCATAGACCCACTTCTATATTTATATATATGTAGCTCCATAGACCCCTTGCTATATTTATTTAAAGTATTTAGGCTAATTATGTTGCCCTTATCTCCTTTGAGTACTTTTTGAACAAGATAGCTCATTAATACATATTACACAATACTTAATGCAGTACAGGAACTCTGTATAAATATAAACACATGTGAGTCACATCAAATGTTTCTTGTTTATTATTCTAAGTTTACTCATCACTAATTTTTTGTTAAACTAAGTCAACCACATCTTGTGTAGAGAGAAAGCCTGGTACACACAAGAACACAAGATTCAGAGATAAACCTCAATTCAAGTCGTAACTCTTCCACTACTAACCAGATAGCTTTGAACAAGTTAGTTACCTTAGGCCTTATTAATTTCCTAACCTTTAAAATTAGGACACTATTGCCTACATCTACAAATGCTGCATTAGAGGATGAAGTATTTGGTGAGTCTAGAACATCACAGATGCTCTGGAATATTAGTTTCTTTCTTCCCAGCAAGAACTCCTTTCCAATGTCCTTCCTAGCTCTTCTATGAAGCTGGATCTTTAAAAGTATGTTCCTACATTCTGCCACATTATGGACTCTCCATCTGTTTTCAAATCTAACCTGCCTCTAGTTCACATCCTCCTCTTCTGCCTTCATAACTTGCCCAGCACTATTCCTCAAGGGAGAGCAGTTGGCAACACAGCAGGTGCAAAGGGCAGCCCACGCAGCTCTTCCCGGAGCACTGGCATGTAACAGTAAGATCCTAAGCACCAGTCATGGAAGCCTGCACGTGCAGCACCTGGCTGCACATTCATTAGCTGACTATCAATGTGAGGCTCAGGTACCTTCGCAAGTAAGTTATATGTCTAAATAGACCTCATCCCAGATTAATCTAGATAACAGGCAAAAGTCAAGGGCTAACTTACATATCCTCTACCCAGGAATGAATTTTCAGGTGATAAATAACAAAAGAAAATACTGCCCCTTTATGATTCACACACATTCTGTTAGAGAAACAAGGTAAAAGAAATGATTGCTGTTGGCCCCCAGTATCCATGGGTTTTATATCCTCAAAGTCAACCAACCAAGGATCAAAAATATCTGAAAATAAAATTCTAGCCAGATGCAGTGGTATGCACCTGCAGTTCCCAGCTACTCAGGAGGCTGAAGCAGGGAGGATCACTTAACCATGAGAGTAGAAGGTGTCCTGCCTGGATGATCTACAAGACCACATCTCAAAAAGAAAATAGATTTTTAAATTTCAGAAGGATCCAAAGAGCAAATTTGAATTTGCCATGTGTCAAGTACTACACTGGGTCCATGTCAATGAAATGACACACAGATACACCCTGCTGGAGTTTCCCACTATTTGACAGGTCCTCTGTTTCTCTCCAGCACTTGCTGCTCAAGCATGGTTGGCCACATCATATTCATGTACCATGTAGTAAGGTCTATGACGGTTGCATCTGTACTGAACATACATACTGTTTTCCTTGTCATTTTTCTCTAGACAATTTGGTTTTAACAACTATTTACATAGCATTTAAATTGTCTTAGGCATTACAAGTAATCTAGAGATGATCTGAAGTATAGATGAAGATGTGCATAGGTTATAGTCAAATACTACACCACTTTATATAAGGGACTCGAGCCTCATAGGCTTCTGGATCTGTAAGGGGTCCTGAAATTAATCACTCATGACTGTATTTAATAAAGGAATATAATCTACCTTGTGTACTGTGTTTTTTAAAAGCGGGTATATAATTAAGTCTTAATATTAAAATGAAACATTCCACAGTCAGTGCTGGTTGGTCAGCTCCTAGAATACGCATCTGTCTTCCTCTCTCCTGGGGGTTCCTGAAGCATCACAGGACTCAAAGAGATACCCAAGTGAAGGTCACAACACACAGAATCTTTCACAAGTGTTTTAGATAAATCCTCATGAGGTACAAGCCACTAAGAGTTGCCCAAGAGAAGGAAACACTTGACAATCCATCCCCAGCGCAGTGTAGTGTACGAAACCAGGGCTAGAATTTCCACTCTCTGGTACTAATAAGCACTAAGGTCTCAGATTAGGCTGAGATTACCCAGGATCCTAATTAAAAGCTGATGAGTGAAATCAGATATAGCCACCAGATGGAGACAAAAACCACCCAGATGACAACCTAGTTCTATGGACCCTGGAGACTGTGGATGAGCGCCCCAAAGGGAGTCAGGCTAAAGGCGCAGCACCATCTGCCCTTGGCCGTCTTCACACACACTGTCTTTCTCAGCAGCCAGGCCAGTAGGGAAACAAAGAAAGCGCTCAGGTGTAAAAGCCACGTTTTCTTTGCTAGAAGTGCGTGTCCCAGAGTTACACTCACTACACTCCTCTTTTTTCTGTTGGCGTAAAAGAAAGCAAATATTACAGGTCTGCAAATATCTCTGTTTCTTTTTTTAATCCTTCTCAGGATCTCAGCACTTTGGTAGCCTCTTCTCAGATAACTCAACAGTTCCTCTTTTGGACTTGTGTGACTTTGTTCCTCTGTGATCTTTCCTACAGCCAGAACCTTAGTTAGGTCTCCTCCACTACCAGTAACAAAACAGGTGAGCGTATAGTGAGAAAGAAGTATAAAGAAAGAGATCTCCATTTCCCTAGGGCTACCAGGGTAATCAGTGTCCACATCATAAAACAGCACTGAAATGTGATCAAAAAATGTTGGGAGAAAAGCAAACTTGTATTGTCAGGCTTCACCTGAGCTAGGAGAGAATTCTAGCGCAAGTCCTCTGCGGGGTCCTGAGGTGCAGCAAGATGAAACGTGTTGTGACGCTGACTCCCTGAATACACCTACCCTCAATGCTCAGCAAGCTGAACTCAGAGCTGCTTGTATTTTACACTTTCAGACTCTCTCGGAGAATCTGAACTTGAATTAAGTTACTGCAACGTTCCTCCTTTGGTGAGTAAAAGCATGAAATTTTTTCCTTATGAAAAAATTCACTGCAGCAAAGGTCTGCTCTGGGGACCAAAAAAATTGCAATCAGTTTTACGCCAATGACACACTCAGTTCTTCAATAGACTGCTCACAGATAAAACTACTGCTCCAATAGACAAGACAAATTATGTCACATCAGACTCTGACAAAATCCATTAATTCTCCCTGTATTCCCCATCAGGGCTTATGCTGTACCTGTATAAGCGACGGTTGTCTTCAAAATCTTCCTGACCCCATTTTCCCTTGATGTCTTCAATAACATGATTTTTCAGGAATTTTTTTAGCAGCTGCACTGTTTGTTTTCGAGTCACTTCAGGGCCGAAATTCTGACTGCACCTCAGCAGCTCATGCAGCCAGTCCACAGCCTCCGCCGCTGTGAAGCAACGCTCGTAACTCTTGAAACGGCAGCGGTGTTTCCGTAAGGGCATCCTGGTCCGAAAAAGCTCCACCGTTTCATTCCACTAGGGCAAAAAGAGAAAAGCATTTGTAATCAACTGATGTGTTTTTAAAGTTACTGTATCTCAATATGTAAAGCAATGACTGCAACTTTCTATTTTTCAAATATTGCTTGAATAATAAATGAAAGATTGAAATTTATTTATAGCTTTCAAACTCTTAAAACAAAATTTGGAGAATAGATGACAGTGACAATTCCAAAGCAGTGTGAACGCCACTGAGCTATGCATTTAAAGTAACCGTAGGCTAAGGAGGCAGCTCAGTGGCAGCGCACTTGACTAACACACACAAATCCTGAATTTAAACCCTAGTGTCATGAAAAAGCAAAAGAAAAGTTGAAATAGTTTTATGCTTTGTATATTTTACCACAAGTGAAAAAATAGAAGCTACTGGAAGGAAAAAATAAAAAAAACCTCTAAAGAAAGCTTTTCAATGGCACCTCATCATTTTTGCCTTCAAGAACTACCTGTTGAGGATACTGCCATCAAGTCATCTTACTGATGGATGTTCACATCAATAAAGAACATGATAATAAATAATGGCTAAAGTAAGCTCATTATGCATAATACATCTCTGGAAGCCCCACATTTCATAGGACTTATTTCCTCTTTTTTTAATTTTATTGTACATTTTTGATATACATAATGATCATATTCAGGGGATCTGTACCTGTACATGATATAACTTGGTTGTTTTTTTTTCCCCAATCTCCTCCCCTCCCTTCAACGCTCTTCTCCTCCTTATTTACAAAAGCTTTGCTTCCATTTTTCCCTCTATTCTTTTTTTTGTCCCTTCCTTTCCCCCTCCCCTTCCTTGTTCCCCTTCCCACTTGAACATTTTCTTCCTATTTCCCCACATCTATTATACATTTTGGCATAGGATTTTTATGTCTTTCAGCACATGTTTATTATGTCAAAGGCAGCCTGGGGAGAGAAGAGAGGTGCACAAGGTAAAACAACACATGCCTCAAGGCAAAGAGCTCAAAAGCACAAAGATAAAACTTTTATAATAAATAACATATTTTTGCTTACTTACAAAAGACAGCTGAAAGAATATCTAATTAGTAGATACTTCAAATAACACACATTAATTTAAAACCACCTCCTGGTTCTGAGCCTTTTCTGAAAGAGAGGAATGTGTCACATCCTCGGAGATAACAGGGGAACAGTGGACTGGGTAGTCAGAGGACAAGCTGTAAAGTCAGGCACACTGGGTTCACAGGCCAGGGTGCTACTGACCAGCAGCAGACTTTGGTAATCAAGTCTATGTCTCTAGCTACAAAACAGTGGTGGGATAACATGGGTGGAAGTTTATTGCAGTGCCTGTCCTGCAGTAAATGCTTAAAAAACTTTAGGCATCATAGCATCCTTCCTGTATTTATCAGGATGAATGTGGCCATCAGCATTGAGTAAGTATACAGGAAAGATCCTTGAACAGAGTTCCCACTAACCAGGGTTTAGTTCAACCTCTGCTAATAAACTTGTGCCTTTGGTGCAGCTCACATCCTGCTATATGAACTTGCAGTAAACAAAAACAAAGTCCCTGAAGCTCAGAAAATCTTAAATTTGGGGATTCAAACTTCACAGAAATTAAAACAGGAGACACATATTGTAAATAGCCAGCTAAGAGACAGGAAATCACACCCTAATTTGACCCATTCCAGTCAAATTCAGAGAATCCTCCCACTATTTACAATTTATTCAAGAACCTTAAGAAAGGAAGAAAAAAAAAACTTCCTATGGGCTGGGGATGTAGCTTAGTGGCAGACTGCTTGTCCAGTATATGCAAGGCCTTGGGTTCAAATCTCATCACCATAAAACAAACAAAACTAACAGCAACAACAGCAAGTTTCTTATTGTTAGATCGGATGCGTATTAACTCACTGTCACACACTGCTAGTAACGCTCACAGCATAATGATCCTGACCTTGAAGTTAAACACTGGAGATTCAGTAAATAAAATCAATTCCTAAACAGTGAGAAAAATGTGAGGTATGGAGTCAGACCTGGGTTCAACTCTTGTCATTTAATCTTTGCACAGAGTTTGACACATAGCGAGTGCTCAATGCATATCGTTTCCTTCTACTGAAGGAATTGCACGAACTGCTTTGTCCTATAGCATTCATAGCAAACATATCTCTTAGAGTCACTTTAAAATAACATTTGTATGAATGTTCTACAACCACATTAACCACTTTCTAACTGGTGGTGGGCATTCAAATGGTCACCAGTTTGTTGTTTTACAAACACGTTATATCTTGGTTACACCATGTGAAGCACCAGTTTCTCTTTATTTTTGAGAAAAAAATTTTCTAAAAAATATCACATATTTAAATCAGTTGTGGGGATTCACACTCCAACAATGTATCAGCTGGAGGACTTACACTTTGGCTAGCATTAGACACTATTATACTTCTCCTTTTTTCCAAACTATGTACAAGAAATGATGAGTTCATGTTCTGTTTGTAGTTTTCTATCTTCATCTTCAGTCACATATATTTCTTCTGAAATATCATTTCTCTATTAGGTTGTTCATCTTTTTTTACAATCAATTTTAACAACTGCTCAAATCTAGACTGTTAACAGCTCAGAAGTCAGGGAATTTTGTTCAGTTTAGCCGCACCACAACCAAGGACAGTGCCTGATATATACACATTTGTAGTAATCTAAACTGAGTGAGGCTAGAGATGTAGCTCAACAGCAAAGCACTTGCCTAGAGTACACCAGGCCCTGGGTCCAATCCCCACCACTGGGGGCAGGGGGAGTTATGAATAAATAAGGAATAACAATCCTTTGTCATACATCGGAAATATTTTCTCTTGGTCTAGTAATTATTTAATTTAATCTCAAGTTATACGGTAGTACTATTGATGATGTGGTCTTTGAAGTAAACCAATATATCTCCATCATTTCAGGACTGTTTTCAGAAAGTTTCTCCATTTAATGTATAAAATATTTATCTAAACTTTCTGTAATCTTTTATAGGGCTTTTTTTTGATGCATAAATCTTTAATTAGAACTACTTTCTGGCAGGAGATGAGAGTTCTGATTTTATTTTCCTCTCAATGGAAAACCAATTATGCCTTCTTTTTCTAACTGAATTGAAAAGTTATTAACTTACTCTACATATTATTTTTCTTTATTTTGTTTCTGAACATTCTTCTTCTATCCCACTGAGTTACTGTTTGTTTCCATATGTTGGTAATCAAGTGATTACAATTAATAGTATGTTTAAAACTCCAGTAGGACAAGTTCCCCGACAGTTATCTTTTTAAAATTTTTTCTTCAATTCCTGCATTTTACTATTCTTTATGAACTTTTTAACTCATTGTATCCTCTACATAAGAGAAAAAAAAAGTCCAGTCTGAGAGTGTAGCTCAATGGCAGAACATGTCATTAGCACGCTCACTCAGGACCAAATACTGTAAACAGTCTCATTAAGATTCGGGTTGAATGCTCAACTGTTCTATTGAATGCAAGTTTTCATTTCATGCTACAAAACTTCTAATAAGACATTCTCATCAAAGGCTCATATATCTTTTTTACATTGCAAGGGGTAACCAGGGCTCAAACTCAGGACCTCGCACTTACTAGGCAGGCACTGCACCGCTGACCTATACCCCCAGCCCTCATATCTCTTTTTAAAACAAGAATTTATCAGACTCCTTAGTGCAGTAGGCAGCATGTCAGTCTCATAAAACAAGAATTTATAAATAATTAAAAACAAGAATTTATAAAAACAATTTTGAACTCATTTGTTTGTATTTTAAATGACATTTATTATGTACTGTATCCATATAAGCCATGAGACATTCATTCTAAATGTTCAGAGATGGGGAAAGACCTTGGAATCTGCCCCCACTTGTTTTCAAATATAATTATGTGATTATTAGGCAACTGTGCTCAGAAAGAGAAAGAATTTGGGGGGGGGGAGGCTCTCACTATACAGTTCAGGCTGGCCTTGAGCTCATTTCGTAGCCCAGACTGGTCTTGAACGCACAACCATCCTCCAGCCTCAGCCGCCCAGTGCTGGGATTACAGGTGTGAGCCACCACGCCCAGCTCCCAGTTATGTTATCTTTAAGTAATGTAGCAATATCTCGCTCTCAGCCACTCGTAAAAAATAAAATGATCTCTAATCTTACATCAAAAAACAAGAGCACTAGAGAAGTGATTTTCTTCACAACATATTAAACTTGAAGATATAAATATAAAAGGAATATAACTGATTTGTTTTATAATTAAAAAACATCTTTTACCTAACTTATTTAATTTAGACTCCTAGTTTAAGGAATAAAGAATTCACCTAACACAATCCTTTTTGCTTTATATGATAAGCCAAATTATAACATACAATACCTAGTGTTGAAATGTATTTTGTGTCTTTTCTCTAGGACATTTATTTCATATCCTTCCTTCTTAGCGCCAAAAAATATCATAATGGTGCTATAAAGAGGACTGGTACAGGAGAAAGGAGAAAACCACATGCAAGATCCAGTTGGCCTTCGCACACTCTAGACATGTGATCTTACCTTGTCAGCTGATTCAAAGGGCAACTATAAGTCTTTTAAAGTTTATAAGTTGTATTAGATCATGTTAGATCATATGAATGATTCAGAATAAAGTGAAGTAAAGAGCAAGGTTTTAGTTTAGTTTGTTTTTATGTTGGTGTTTTGTTGTTCTGAAACAAGATCTTGCTGTGTTGTCCGGGCTGGCCTCCAACTCCTTAGCTCAAGCAATCCTCCTGCCCTAGCCTCCTGAGTAGCTAGGACTATAGGCACATGCCTCCTCACCCAGCCCAGATCAGTAGATTAGTTTTCAGAAGAAGGATTCTTTTTCTCCTCACTTTAAAACAGTGAACTATTTATACATGAGCTACAAATTTGAAAGTTATTTTCAGGAAGACAAGTAGTTAATTACTTCCCATATTCATCATAAATGGGTCTGTCATTTGATTTCTGCCATAAGTATTTACCTAATCCATAAAATGTTATTTTCAAATAAGACTTTGGTACTTCAGGAAATGGAGCAGTGTAGGCTCTGAGAAGATCTAGTGAGCCATTTACAAAGGAAGCAAAGGCCTGCTCTGTATGCCAACAGAGCAGCTTTTCCTGCAGAGCAGGTACTTTGACAGTGAGGTTGGGGGAAAAGGAAATGAAGAGAGGACTAGTCACAAATTATGATTTACCTGGTACCAGCTTTAAAACACAACTGAATCAGGGCCAGGGATATAGCTCAGTGGCACAGCACCTGCCTCGCAAGCACAAGGTCCTAAGTTCGACTCCCGGTACCAGAAAGCAAAGAAAAAAAAAAAAAAAACACAACTGAATCATACTGGTGAAATACAGATTTAACCTTTAATGACAGCTGCAATTTCTAATATCAGGAATCTTCACTGCCAAAAAAACAAACAAAACAACTGGCTATTGCTTTCCATGTTTCCCAAGTTTTAGTTTAACATTATACAAATGAATACAGAGAACATTGTATTTCTCAAATGGCATAAAGCTAAGAACTGAAGTGATTACCTGGGAAATTTTAGTAAAATCATTTTCATTAATTATTCACATATATTTTTTCCTTAACTTGGTCAGTCTAAACCTGACCTAAAAATAATTTCTTAAGAAGGAAAAACATGTAGAGAAGAGATATTTCTTTACAAATTCCTGTGGTAATATTTTAATGTAACTCAGAATCTAGTGTTCTATTTAAATGAATAGAGAGAACAGGAAAAAGGAACATAAATCTTTTGCAGCTGGGAAGGGGACCAAGAGATGGAAGGGACAGGGGAGGAGAAGGGAAACTAAAAGGAATTAAGATGTTTTATATAACATGTACCAATTCCCCCCAATGAATGTAATCATTATGTATGGCAAACGTATAAAAATTTTAAAAACTTATAAAAAAAGAAAATGGCAAGAAAAAAAACTGGATACATAGCTCATATATTTCTGTGAATGATATTTTAAAAAACAGTTCCAGTTATAGTGTTATTTATTTTTTATTCTAAAACAAGGATTAGTCATGCCAAGGTCCAGAGCCTTATTATTTCCCTTGCATAAGTACTACGAATAAATTTTGGAAGGGGGTAGCATTTTCCCTCCCTGCAGGAGAATATAATAATTCAACCCCTATCCAAGGTTTCATGATAAATCATGGTCTAAAAGTGAAAACTTCCAAAAATTAACAATTCATAAGATTTCAATCACATCTGTTCTGAGTAGTGTAGTAAAATTTCATGCCATCCTGTCTGGGGTCTGAATCATCCCTCTGCCCAGCATACCTGCACTGTACATGCTACTTACTCATTAGTCATTTAGTTACCTAGATTATCAGAGCGACTAGTGAGGTATCAAGGTACTTGTGTTAAAGCAATCTTTATTTTACTTAATAATGGCTGCAAAATGCAAAAGTAATGACAGCTGGCAACCTTACTAGAGTATATTGTTATAATTGTTCTATTTTATTATTAATTATTGCTGTTAATTTCTTACTGTGCTTACTTAATAAATTAAATTTCATCTTATGTATAGTACAAAACAGAAAATATAGGGATCAGTACTAACTGCAGTTTCAGCCCCCACTGGGGGATCTTGGGTCATATTCCCTGCAGATAAGGACAGACTGCTGATAAAATTTTTGGAATCGGTAATAAGGCACAATCTCTATCTCATCCTGAAAGGCAGGCCTACTAACAGCCCTGATGCCAGAATGGTTTTAATGGCAGAGCCAATTGTGAAGTAGAAGCAGTGATGAAAACACTGTATTTTTCCCTTTTCCTTCACTCTCCAATGCCACCAAAGGTTGCATGAATGAGGTCTGCATTCTCCCAACCCACATGGGCTGTCACCTCCTACTTGCTGGCTGCCTTTGAGGACAGCCCCTCCCTCAATACCAAGGACCTCAAGAAAATCCTGGCCAGTGTGGGAATCGAGGTAGAAGACAACTGGCTCAACCAAGTCATCAGTGAGCTAAAAGGGAAAACCTTTGAAGATGCCATCCCCATGGTACTGCCAAGCCTGCTAGCTGCCTGCTGGTAGGGCTGCATTCCTCTCTGCTGCCCCCAGCTCTGCAGCTCCTGTTGCTGGTTCTGCTTCTGCTGCAGCAGAGAAAAAGATGAGAAAAGAGGACAAATCTAGAGGAATCAGATGATAACACGAGATTTGACCATTTTGCAAAAATTCCTGACCCCCTGCAAATAAAGGCTTTTACCAATCTTGAAAAAAAAAACTCTATTTTTAAAAATTCTACTCATTATCCACCATCACCAGCCATACTTCTTAGAGGCCAGCCCAAAACAAAACCTAAATTTATATTTGCTGAAAAAATGAATGAATCACTCCGAGTATCTATAGTAGATTATTTGCAAAGATGAATGCACTAATTCTTGCCACCCTTTTCACAGGCACCTCAGGAATATGACTTTGCCACTCTGTCCATTATGAAATAGAGGTAATTTCTAGAATCTAGGGTTAGCTGCTTTACTTGCTTTGGTTAGTGAGATTTGAGCAGAAAGTCATATGGTAAAACCATTCAGCAGAGCCGGGGATATAGCTCAGCAGCACAGCACCTGCCTGGCAAGCATGAGGTCCTGAGTTCGATTCCCTGCAACCCCCCCCAAAAGAAACCATTCAGCTACACAGGAACTATGAAACCATCATGTGCTGATATCTGAGCTAATCTGCTAGAGATACTCGATCCAACTAAAGCCAGTACCAACTCAAGAGGCCATCTTACACCATCTAAGTCCTAGTCAAGTCATCAGACGCTATGGCTTGAATCTACGTGATCCCCCAAAGCCTCATGCAGTCATAGGCAGGGCTTTTCAGACGTTGCTGGATCTAGGGTTTGTGCAGCTGGAATTCAGGATTGATTCACTTGGTACAATGATAGAATTAAAGGTATGAGTTCTATCCACCCTAAGGGTGGCTAGCCTAGGCATGATATAAGGAACATAAAGACCTGTGGTTTTGCTAGTCACTTGCTTGCTACTTGCTGCCTTCTGTCTGCCCTGCTTTGCCATGCACTGTTTCTCCTCTGTGATGTCCCTCTGCCATGACTTAGATGACTATGGACTGAAACGTCTATGAATTATAAGCTAAATAAACCTTTCCTCCTTTAACTTTGGCTGTTGAGTATTTTGTCTCAGCAATGAGAAAAGTAACTAAGACACCAGAAAATTGTGACACATGAATGACCTCCATCAGAAAACCACTATTCTGAGTCCAGTCCAGGTTGCTAGCCCATGGAATCAGAAGCAAATAATTGGTTGTGTTAAACCAAATGAATGTCACAGATCACACACACCCCAAACCCCCTGAAATTATGTATAAATTTTCACAAGTATGTGGCATGTGTACTCTTCTGTGAAAAATGATTGGTACTCTCTATCGAATTCTCAATGTAGTCTATGAGCCTAATCAAAAAAGTAAAGAACTACCTGCCAGTGCAGTGCTATACACCTGTAATGCTAGCTACTTGTGAAGCAAAGGAAAGAGGATCACAAGTTCAAGTCCAGTCAGATTCTGTCTCAAAAGAAAATCAAAAGGGCTGGCATGTAGCTCAGTGCTCCCTGGTTCAATCCGCAGTGCTGCCAAAAAAATTAAAAAAAATTTTTAAAAATAAAAAAAAATAAAAGGATGGTATCTTCAGTCCCAACCATAATTTCTCCTTCCAGAAGGTAGCCTTCTAGTTCTGGCTTGACCCCTTAGCTCACCACAGTGTGTGGCTGGCTCTAGAAAGAAAAGGAGGTGTGGCTAGAATGCAGGTCAGTGGTGAACTTGCATGGCATTGGATAAATTCAATCCCCAGTATCGAACCAAAAGAACAAAAAACAACCATATTACACTACCACTCAGTGTTTTCATTTATTTCACATGAGACTAGTAAAGAGTTTGGAACTCAGTCCCCATCTTTTCCTGGACACCGCTTAGGGCGCATAGAGCAATGTTGAGACTTAAATTCCAAGTTAAATGCAGCCAACAGGGTTTAACAGACCAAGTAATCAACTGCCTTCCTCCCAAATTACCATAAAACATCCACAGAAAGTCCTCTAAAACCTTGCCACGAACATACCAAGATGTTACCCCATATTTCACTGTGCTAATCATTTGAGGCAGGAATCATTAAAATTACATGCTCCAGGTTGTAAAGTGATGAAGTGTACCTCTGACTATTAAAGCCTTCCTTCCAGGAAAAAGGACGCACCCTGGACCACCAGAGTCTACAAGGCTCTTTCCGGTCATCCCACCGATCCCGCAGTGAGCTCAGTGCTCACAGAAGGCACCGGCCGGAAGTGGGTCAGGGCGATCCACCCGTATTAGGCACCGTTAGAAAGGGAAAAGGTGGGGCGGCTCTAAGGTTACAGGCTGGGTCTTCGCCCTCCCCGATGCAGGCGTTAGGTTCCGAAGGACAAAGGTGCAGGGGATGAGCCTGGTTGCGGCGCTTTACGTTGGGAGGCTATTTCTGAGAAGCCAGGCCACGTCTCCGGGCAGAAGCTACACGCTGGGCTCCAGGCCCCTTCAGCCCTTCTCTGAGCTTGGGACAAAAGACAACAGCCGCAGCCGACACACCTCCGCCTCCACGTCCCGGCCAGGGCTGGCGGTCCACAGGCTGTCTCAGGGGACCGCGGCGCCGGCGGCTCCGCCCAGGCCCCCGCACACTCACCAGCTTAGTGGCCCGGTACGGCCCGGGCCCCACAAGGCGGTGCTCCATGGCCAGCTCCCAGCTGCCCCAGCAGCGGAGCCAGCGCCGGTAGCCGCAGCAGGCAGCGTCTCAGTTTGAATCTCGAGCCTGCGGGCTCCCGACGCTGATTGGGCGGCGGCGGCGGCACGTGACCGGAACTTCGGCAGGTGGGCGGGGCTCGGAGTCCACTGGGGCTGCACTGCGCCCGGGACAAGCCCGCAGCTTGTAGTCGGCGCGGGGTGCTGCCAACAGCGGGCTGGATGTTACTGGTTGTGACCGGGCGACTCGATCCTGTTCTCCGCAGAGCTGCCCGGCACCCTTCTCAGACTCCCCCACGGCCCGCCCACCCGGGACTCACGCTTTCTCTGTTAGAGAGCTGATGAAAGTGTGTAACCCGGTGGCGGTATATAAATCTCTATGGGCCACGCCATGTGCTGGAGGCGCTGCTAGGATTGAGAGAAGCAGGTGGTGAAATGAAGCGTGTTGACGCCCGGTGCAAGTGGAGGGCCATTCAAAAACTAGATAAAGGGGCAGGGCCACGAGAAGTGCAGAGAGCCACGAAGAGCAGGCAGAGAGCTCCCGTTCTGCCTCTGTTGGGTTCTCCTGATAGAGCGTCGTAGTATTTTCCCTTGATTTTGAGTCCTCTGGTTTGCGTTGGACTGAAATTTTGGGTGCTTCGCTGTCATTTTTGTCTGATCAGAATTACCTTCTTTGCTAGCCCCTGCCCTCAGGAATTACTGGTACAGTTTGCAACTGTTCAAAGAAACAAATGAGGTCTCTATAGATAAGATAGAAATAGAGATAGCTGTGATTCGAGTTCAGAGTTCAAATCTAGTGATCTCAGCGAGTACCCAAGATAAGACACCATAAGAAAAAGCTGAGTCAAGGGTCAGACTCTCACCTTATCACATCTTCCTCACCTCTCTACCTAAAGTGCTGCCCTAGGTGTGTGTTTAGCCTCATTTAGAAAGCCTAAAAATATACCGGAACGATGCCTATGTAATTAGAAAAGGCAATAAAGATAATTTGTTTTAACCTCCAAACTCTGTCAAAGAGATCTGCTTATTCTTGGCAAAGGTTACCAAGGGTTATTTATGTTCCTGGCTGAAGAGACAGAAGGAGAAAAGGAATTTTACAGCTTTGTCAATCTGGAATTTAGCACCACTGACCACAGTGGCAGAACTGGGATGCGACAGCGAGACATGTCCACCATGAAATTATGCAACCTTCCATTTATATAAAAATTGCCCTGAAGTTTGATAGTTCCAGATTTCAGTAATTAAGGCTATTTATCAGTGGAGTAACTCCCTGATACAATGGAAATGTCGACGATTATCTTGCAGAGTTTGTAAGAATTTGAGGTGAATGATGTATTGAAGTGCTAACTATAGTGCCCTTTATGTAACAGCAATAAAATAGAACTATCTTTTTAAATAAATCATCCCAGCCTCTTGAGCGTTTTCCCAGAAGTCCACTGTGAGCCATAGATAATTCCTGTTCTTATTGGAAAAGTACTATCTCCTCAGGATCTACACATCTCAGACCAAGAGAACAGTCTTTGTGAGTGTGGGGTTGCTGATCACCTAACAAGACTTTCAACATCACATAAAAACAGTTTAGAAATTCTCACTCTTTCCATGTCCCCCAAAAGCCAGTGCTTTCTTACCATTCTGACCTATGCTCCAGACTTGGCGCCCTTCTTCCAGCTCCTAAGCTTGCTATTGGTTCTTCCCTTGCAGCCTGTGCACTGATTAGCTCCAGAAAGGAAGGTACTTGCCCCAGCGATTTGTACAGCCTTTTCCATCTCATGAGTCACATCTCAACTCTAACCTAAAACTTAC
Organism: Cuniculus paca; assembly: GCA_004365215.1. Lineage (NCBI taxonomy): Eukaryota > Metazoa > Chordata > Mammalia > Rodentia > Cuniculidae > Cuniculus > Cuniculus paca. The sequence continues at coordinate 20,670 of RJWT010011282.1, forward strand.
TTATAAGTCTGAGTTCTAACCTGCAGTCTTGGGCAAGGGTTATAGCTCAGTGGTAGAGTACTAACTCAGCACAAATAAGACCTTAGCTTTCATCCCCAGGACCACACACATGCACTTGCACAAACCCCTACAATCTGCCCAGCAGAGAAACCTCCTATGCTGACCCATATCTATGCTGTTTTTTTCTATTTTCATAGCACCTACCTCTACCTAGAATTATTTATGTTTTATCTTCTACAACTACAATAGTGGTTATCCAATAAAAGAATAATAATGCTTCTTGGCACATTTTGGACTTTGCAGGAATGTTTTCTGGCTTTCAAAAATACAGAAGGTCCTCTACTGGTATTTTGTGGGCAGAGACCAGAGAAGCTAGATGCCCTTTGAAGCCTAACTCAGACCATCCAACCAACAATTGCTCCCTGTTTGACATGACTGTTTAGTGTCCTGAATGTGCAGGTACATGAACGCTACATTTATATTTAGTCGAGCCTAGAACCTAACTGCAGCTTGCATACAAATTTTAAACATTATGGACAGTTTTATTACATACTAAAGTGTCCACAAATATTATCCTGTTTTATTTAGGACTATACCAAAAGTTACCATGTCAGAAATCATGGTAGGAATGGCAGCTTCTCTCTATGGTGTTTGAGACATACTGTTTCAGTTTGCTTCTGTAGCTGTTGAATTCATGGGAATTATACATATAGGTACAATATACTTATTTAGGTCTTATTTCAAAATACCAAGGAAAGAGACAAATGACAGTAATCAGGTTCTTTTATAGGTAGATACAAGTACTTGCCTATTTTATATCTTCCTGGCATAATCATGTTTAGACACATATGTCTACTTTTAAGTGAATATCACTTTATTATAAATTATTTTTTATTTCTCCCTATATAAAAGAACATCATGTTCTTTTAATTATGTGTAGGTTGGTTATCTGCAAATTTCATTTTAACTCTAGTTCAATTGAGAGCAATTGCTCTGGCCTAGCAGATAAACTCCATGAAAACCAACACCTTTGGTTCCCTACTGTGCCTCACTTACTAGAGTATCTGATACACAGAAGATACTCAACAAATGATGTATATTTGTTTCAATGTTAAAATGTTTTAACTTGCCTTTGAGTAAAATTTAAGTGCAAAGGAGAGTGGACAGTTTGATCTGGGGTTTTTTAGCATAGTGCAATCTTTTTCTCCATGGGTACCCCAGATGAATAGGCACAAAAAGAAGCTAGTTTGTTTGTTTGCTTTTGTCTAATAGATTCACATTTTTAACTGATTATCTATGTCTATGATTTATCTAGTAAGAATTTAGAATTGACCAAATTTGTGGCCAATCTCTAACAAGAATTTAAAAGTGTACTGGTGAGTTATATTGTTTTTCCACTTTTATTTTCTATTTTATTGTATGGTATTATATAAATATTTCATGAGTTGCATAAAATTCGCTTTTGGAAAGAGACACATTTATTATAAGAAATTATTATTCTCCACATTTTAAAGCAGCTTTCAATTTTTTCAAGTTATAACATTTTGTTTATAATTGGATATGTGCATATGAGTGACTCTCGTATTGAGGAAGATACGCTTCAGAGATGTTAAGCAACTTATTTAGGGTTCCACAGCTAATAATTAATAAAACCTGTACCTGAACCTAGACCTTCTGCTACCAAATTCTGTGCACAGAGTTTGGTTTCATTTTATTGCTTGGTTTGGTTAGTTTTAGTGATACTTTAAATAATAAAAATAGGTAATTTTCAAATATAAAACAGAATTTCACATATATTTATATAAAGACATTTCAGAACAGGGTAAAAGAGAAGATGGAAACATGTCTTAAATCTATCCAGATAACCCCAACCAGGAATGCAATTTATTAAAACTTCACACAGTTGAGCTCTTTTTCAACCTCCTGGTTATATTTTGGCTTTATATTGTTATTATTTTTATATTAATTAGGATGGATTGCATATTAAGGACATATTTAATCAAATTATTGTCTCCCCAGAAATTATAATTCCCAGCTATGTCTCAATGAGATCATTAAACTCATCTCCACACTCTGAGTGTAGCAACTTTAATTAATTGCTGGGCACATTCTTCTCTGGCGTATTTAAAACTCTGAGGCCATTAGGATGCTACAGAAACTTTGACTCAGTCTCCAAATATTGTCATAGTGTAAGTATTACTACATTCAGAACTGGCTGTTTCACCATCATGGCCTACTTGTCACTGACATTAAGAAATTTCATGCTGTGGAGCAGAAAGCAGTTGACCTCAAGTGCACTGTTGAGTTAGAAGTTGTGTTGCTCAATCACACTGAGCAGGGAGTGTGTGAGAACTGCATTCACTCCCAGAGTGATACTGTCACACTCTGCTCTGCTGTTGTCTCAGGTCTCCCAGCTGGTTAGATGGGTTATTTTGAAAGAACAACTCAACTGAAACGCAAGTCACTCACTGCTTACATTAGATTTGAGCTCTTCAGACTGCACTGTAATATCATTCTGTTGTAGTTATTGGCATTTAAGCTATCAAGAAAGACCTATCTTCTGAGGTTCTTAACAGTTTGTAAAACTGTGAGTTGTCTTCTGCTACCATTGGTCTGCACTTGCTATCACTCCATTTTGAAATGCTCCCCTAAAATTTGTGTTACTTTATTCACCAATAGAAGAAAGGATAAAGATGTATATAAAAAAAACTGTACTATTTCATTACTGTAGTTGAAACTACTGAATAAT